>CAXITT010000392.1:664189-691376 GCA_964033795.1 Lymnaea stagnalis | reverse complement strand
TATGCCACTAACCCTGTCTATGCCACTAACCCTGTCTATGCCACTAACCCTGTCTATGCCACTAACCCTGTCTATGCCACTAACCCTGTCTATGCCACTAACCCTGTCTATGCCACTAACCCTGTCTATGCCACTAACCCATTCTATGCCACCAACCCTGTCTATGCCACTAACCCTTTCTATGCCACTAACCCTGTCTATGCCACTAACCCTGTCTATGCCACTAACCCTGTCTATGCCGCTGTCTCCAACTTATAGAGTCAGATGAAACAACTTATCGGTCGATATGTTTCCAAACAAATAAAGTTACGTCTTGGTCTGAATCAGACTGTTGAGTTAAAAAAAAATTGCTTGACTGACACATGGGCCATATTGTCAGAAAATATCAGCAATGAAATGACTCTACCTGCCTTGTAATCACATATACAGATTCGGTTACTTCGTCTCAAGTTCTCCCTCAATTTCCTCTCTTTTAAGTATGCATTTTGGAACAAGACAACGATTATTCCATCGACCAAACACTAGCTACTTTCTTATGTTTGTTTTTCAACATGAGTATACAGTATTTTTATAATCGTTCGAAAGTCTCAAACTTTCTTATAGAATATTTCTTTTATGTAAATCGAAATTCCTTCTTTTAAAAAAAAAAAATTATGACCAAAGAAATGGCCTGAGCAGTCCATTATAAGTAATGAAGCAGACTTGATGGTGACTTGGACTTAACCCTTGCCTTCCTGATACGTTTTTGAATTACATATGACTGAATATTACCATAAAGCTACTCAACTCATCCATCAGATTAACTTAAACCTTGCCTTCCTGATGGATCTGTGACTTGGACATGACTGAATATTTCCAAAGGCCACTCAACTCATACAATCGATTGACTTAACCCTTGCCTTCCTGATACGTTTGTGACTTGGCGTCTGTCTCGCATAAAACTTACAACCTAAAACCATCTCCTTTGAGATTCATAGGTGGGGTAGTGTACGGGAAAAGGAGGGGGGGGGGGCAGGAATTGAACAGAAACGACAGAATTGTGCTCTGGGTGAGCGGAGCCCTTATTACTATCCCCCAACGAGTTTTCCTCCACGTAATGTGTCTGGCACGTAGCATTTATCATGCTTGCATTGTTACATGCTTCAGTGTAGCAAAGAAAAAAAAGTCATTAATACGTCTGCTGGTATTGTCATACCGACATGCAATTTGGCCAGGGCCGTGACGTCAGAGCCATTGAGACGGGGAAATAGCGTTCAGCTATAAAAGTATGATCAGAAATTATTATTAATTAACTGAATATCCAAGGGGGGAAAAAACACGATTTTTTTGTTGTTGTTGACGTCATCCCTTGGTCTTTATTTAATTCCAGCCTGATTAACGTTCTTGATATAATCAAATTATTAAATAATCGAATACGTATTTAGGAAGTATGATTACTTTCTGTGTGTATTTATTTTGAATGTAAAAAAAAAACAAAAACAAATTAATTTAAAAAAAAAAAGGAACGAATCAAGACGGCAAAGAAACTTCCGTATTTTAAAAGAGGGCATTTACTGCGATATAACCGGGTGATGAAAATAGATCACGAATTTTACATTTAATTTTATTTATTTTTCAGTTGATCACACAATGCCATTGTTATAACAGGTGACTACAATCTTTTCAAACAATGATTTTTTTTTATAAAAACTTCTTTATATTAACTTCGCTTCTGTTCTTCGCTGATTGGCTGGCTGTGTGGCAAAATATCTGGGCCAACGTCCCGTCAACTTATCGAGGTGAAGCTCGGCACATGGAATCGTTGCCGGTGACAACACATTCTATCAAAATTTCAACCCCCTAACAGCAAAATTCAGTTTTTCTAAGGGAAGATATCAATTAAATTCTCGATAACTGAGCTCAATGAGATTATTATTTTTTTTTTTAAAATATAGCAAGTGCTTTTGGTGAGTAACATTTTCTTTTTTCTTTTCTTTTTTTGTTTTTTTAAAAATAAAATGATGAAATAAATCTGAGTTGTAAAAGCTGGAGGGAATTAAAACGTTACTTAGGGTCAGGGGTAAGGGGAAAAAAAATGGTTTTAGAGCCTTAAAGCGTTTTGGCTGAGAGCACTAATTGGAATTCTAATAAAGTGCTTCACTTGTACGCATGATTGATCAAAATATTAGCCTCACCCCCCTCCTCATTTCTCTTATGTCACATTTTATAAAGGGTTTAGACGAAAAACTTTGTTTCTTAAGGGGTAGTTTAATTTAGAAACCCAATCAGATATCGGTCGTTTTGTGTATTTATAAGAAGGATTATTTTTCTAAGCAATAAAAACTTAAAAATTGTTAACGCTTCGAAAAAAAAACTATGATTCATAAAGCGCTGAAAGGATTGTTTTAAAAAAAAAAACAACACTTAATTCTATCGCTGTTCGTCGTTGTAAAAAAGTTAGTCATCATTCTCATTACTTAAAACAAAAAAAAACAAAAAAGACATCAATTTTTAAACGGTGGCCGCAAACACGCTTCAAAGCTTCGTTGACCCAGTCTTCACCTGGCCGCGTTCCCAACCTCCCGCGAGAACGCTACCGCCCCTAGTCTGCGCTTATCCTAGGAGACTATCAAACGGAATTACTGCAGCCGCAATTCTTCAACCACCCAAAGCCCATTATCTGATCGGCAAAAGCGTTATAACTTACACAGAAGAGTTGGGGGGGGGGGGTAATTGTCGAGGGAATGAGGGCACCAGGAGCGAATAACTGATGGTTATGATAAGCATAATTAACTTATAATTACTGTACATGATATGCATCAGGTATTAGTAGTTAATATGTATAAAAGAGTGGGGATGGGATAGTGATAACTATAAATAATGATCACAATGTGCTAGTAATTATGTAATAGCTAGATATGATGGTCATGAGGTTCTAATTAAAAATAGATGTGATGGTCAAAAGGTGCTAGTCATAACTAGATAGGATGGTCCCAATTGTGAGTGTTTAAACCAGTGAAATTTTCGAACAAGTATGTAGCTCTTTAGATGCTCATTCGAGATCAAGATAGCATTGACCGTTTTTTTTTTCTTTTTGAGGCACCTTTGGACACCTGATTCAGAGTGGTCAATACTCAGGCATGAACACTGTAATATTAAAGGGCAACCAAAAAAAAAACTTCCAAAAATATCGACGTCAACAGTAAGGGGCAGACTACTCTCGGCAAGTTATTAGCGGCATCGTTCATGACAAGCACCGGAAATCACCTTCTGGACAGCACTCTGGTCCTCCTGTTATGAGCGTAACTGGATGAGACGTGTATTGAACACCGGGACACCATTTCGCGGAGGTGACTTTTATCTGTAATAAACACCGGCACTTATGTGATCCGAGACGGGTGTGTTGGAGTCATTATGACCGGACTTGATCACTATTCTATCAGCGAATCGTCAACAATTTAAAAAAAAAGAAGATTTTCCCGTCTCCAGTTCATAACGCCATCAATATTTTATCTTAAATGACAAACACGCGTCTCAAATTTTTTAAAAGGTTTTTTTTTTTTTGGTTGTTTTTTTCAATTAAAAAGCTTCTTGTCCCTTTGGCTGGTACACTGACTGCGTGCACAACACAAGGTCTGGGTGGTCTTGCTGAGCGTTGTGCAGAATACAAAAATTTGTTTTTTTTTAAAGCATTTGATTCAAACCAATTAAAATTTGTTTCGAAAACTAAGTACACAAAATGAATCATTGTCACTATAAGATTTCCAAGCAGAGAGAGTTGTAGCAGTGAAGGGCGACAATTTGTTTGTCGTTATATCAAACATTTTGACATATTTATAATTTTCAAAAATATAAAAAAAAATAAAGCATATGGAATGTTTCACGCATTTACCAATATGAATTTCATTACTGCCATCAGCTCATTACCTGAGACAATCTCATACAACACTAGTTGAATTATATCACGCTAAGCTAGAAACAGGGCCGCGTAAAACAAAAATCGTGTTCTATGATATAAAGCTGGCTGAGAAGCAAGTCCGCGTACAAACCTTGTTCTACTATAAATATAGCACGGTAAGTTAGAAAAAAAGCCCCCGTATCAATCTTGTACAATTTTATCACGCTAACTGAGCAGCAAGCCCGCGTACACATCGAGTTCTATTATTGCACGTCAGCTGAGACACACACACACACGGGCATCCCGAAAATTCTGAATGCACCCAGTCCACTTAGATTATTGTATCACGTGTTGTTTTCATTCGTTACAAGAATTAGCCCGTAATTGACATTTCCCCAAAACATTTGCTCTACATGCGACGGCCAAGTGTTATTTAATCGCTTGCCTTGCCAATATCAGGGCATCAATAGCCTGCTACTTATTCTCTTACAGCAGTTGATGGCTAGCTCCAACTGTGATGAAGATTCTAGACAGCCCGTGTCGATATGGTATGCCGGGCTGGCATCCGTCCGTCACAATGTGACGATGGAGTGGGCTTCGTAGGACGAAATCCACATAGCCTGGGATTATTATACTTGAAGGAGTATAAGCTGGTTCCCAACAGCAAATCGCCTCTCTCCACGCCGCTGGGTAACCCAAGGTAACATCATTGGATGATACAGCTTGGCACCAGTGACGTCGCAGGAGTTGTCGGAATGTTTCATTGTATCAATGTTATCCGCCTTTCGGGACTCCATCTCCGGGTTTGATTTCAGAGTTTCCTTCTCTTAGATGAGTTGCCGTCCAAGGTTAATGAGTCCCATCTACCCGGGGTGCTGGTGGTGTTTTTGCTCTAGCTGGAATTGAACTCCAGACCACCAACTTGAGATTTGCTCAGTTTAGACCACTCGGTATGCCGGGCAAGGCATTGTTAAGCTCTAAAGATGCATAAAAAAATAAGTAGTTAAAATTACGTCAAAAGTAAGGTGTTGAAGATACGTCAAAATGTAAGTTGTTGAAGATACGTAAAAAAGAAAGTTGCTAATGATAAATCAATTGTAAGGTACTATTGAAGATACGGCCAAATGTAAGTTGTTCAAGATGCGTAAAAAATAAGGTGTTGAAGAGACGTCAAAATGTAAGTTGTTCAAGATGCGTAAAAAATAAGTTGTTGAAGAGACGTCAAAAAGTAAGTTGGTGAAGATACGTTAAAAAGTAAATTGGTGAAATTACGTCAAATAGTAAATTATTGAAGATACGTCCAACAGTAAATTGTTGAAATTATGTCGAAAAGTATGTTGCTCAAGACGCTTCCAATAGTATGTTGTTCAAAAATACGAAAAGCAGTACGTTTCCTAAAGATACATGATACAGTACGTTGTTGAAAACACTCCAAACATCAAATCGATTGAGCTGGAATTTGTGGTTGTTCTTTATCTTACGTTTTATTGCAGGTTCTTTGGTCCTCAAACGAACTGAATTTTTAAACAAAATACAACCGGATTAACTTCGGCATTTAAATGTGATCCGGAAACAGACGAGTTGATGTCAGACCGGTGTGCTGGCTTAATGAGTAGAGGTGTGGACCAATCCATTCTGAGCTAATCTTTAGAGAACGGTGCAATCCATGGCAATTTCTCTGTATCAATCTTCACTGTCTTTCTGTCAGGGATTCTAAACTCGATGGCAGTTTGGATCAAGACCATTGAAATCAAAAGTTCGGTAACACTTTCAAAAGATTTGGTCGGGAACGAATCCGTCAGCGCACACGACTTGAAGGCACGCCAAGTCTGATTATTTAAATTCTCCTAGAATCGTTTCTCCCAGGGGAGTCAGAAACCTGTGGTCAGAAACCTGTAGTCAGAAACCTGGAGTCAGAAACCTGGAGTCAGAAACCTGGAGTCAGAAACCTGTGGTCAGAAACCTGGAGTCAGAAACCTGGAGTCAGAAACCTGGAGTCAGAAACCTGTGGTCAGAAACCTGTGGTCAGAAACCTGGAGTCAGAAATCTGGAGTCAGAAACCTGGAGTCAGAAACCTGGAGTCAGAAACCTGGAGTCAGAAACCTGGGGTCAGGAATCTGCATCTCACAAGCTGCATATGGATCTTTAATATTTCTCTTAAAGCTCTTGGATATTACCAGATACAAGATCAAAATTTAATACTTGTCCCATTGGACGCTTCATATCAAATTAAAAGCTACAAAGTCAAAGTACATTGTCGTTGATGGAAACTTTTCTTCAATGATCCAATGTGCAGCCACACAAGACCGCCCCATCCCGAAAGATGGAGTCTATAGATGAGACAAGAGAAAGCCTCGTATCAGAACGGCCCCATTCCTCAAATAGTCTTTGAAAACCGGCTCAACATAGTCTTTGAACACCGGCTCAACATAGTCTTTGAACACCGGCTTAACATAGTCTTTGAACACCGGCTCAACATAGTCTTTGAACACCGGCTCAACATAGTCTTTGAACACCGGCTCAACATAGTGTTTGAACACTGGCTCAACGTTAGTTTCTGGTTTAGTTTGCATTGTCGTGGTCATTGATATCGCTTATCCGTTATTCTGTATTTGACTAAGAAGCGGATTAAAACTTGGACATTTTTAATGGCTAAATAGTCGAGTTCTTCATAGGATTGTAGGATTGACCTTAGAAGGACACGTACGAGAACCGCGCATAATGGCCATTTGATTATATTTCACCTTCTAATAGTGTCGTGATCTGAGCTTACAAACGACGAGCAGACAAAACCTGGCCTTGTTAATAATTTACATTATTACAAAGGCTACCCGCAGAAATTTCTGAGGGCATGGGGCTTTGGTTGGTCACCACGCCCTAGTGCCTGCCCTGCATCATTCCAACAACAGGTGTCAATGTCATCCTGTCACCTGTCAAATTTCAACCAGACATCATTTTGCTGCTGGTGGCTGACGTGTTTTTTTTTTAACGAAACACATGTATAAGGAAAATTTTAAATGACCACTTCGAATGCCAAACACCTGCACACTAATGAATTATTGAAGAATATTTAGTTAACTGAAGTGTTCTCACAGAGCTAATGATAGCTTCCTACTGTAGCGATTCGGTGTTTCTAATGGGGGAATGCTTTAATTCTACTGGGACAATGGGGTATTTCTACTGCGGCAATGAGGTATTCGACTGGGTATTGACGGGTCTTGACGAGGGGATGAGGTGCTCACCATGGGGGTCATACGTCTTTATGCTTAGCCAATGAGATCTAGGCACCAAGGTGAAATGGTGTTTCTAATAGAGTAATGATTTGATTTTAAAAGGTCGAGTTGGTGTTTATACTGGAATAAACAGATATTGAAACTGGAGGGAAATGGTGCTTCTGTTTGGGTAATAAGGTGTTCGACTGGGTATTGATAGGTATTCACTGGGGGAGATGAGGTGGAGGGATCTGGTGTTTCTGTTTGGGTAACAAGGGGTTCGACTGGGTATTGATAGGTATTCACTGGGGGAGATGAGGTGGAGGGATCTGGTGTTTCTGTTTGGGTAACAAGGGGTTCGACTGGGTATTGATAGGTATTCACTGGGGGAGATGAGGTGGAGGGATCTGGTGTTTCTGTTTGGGTAACAAGGGGTTCGACTGGGTATTGATAGGTATTCACTGGGGGAGATGAGGTGGAGGGATCTGGTGTTTCTGTTTGGGTAACAAGGGGTTCGACTGGGTATTGATAGGTATTCACTGGGGGAGATGAGGTGGAGGGATCTGGTGTTTCTGTTTGGGTAACAAGGGGTTCGACTGGGTATTGATAGGTATTCACTGGGGAAGATGAGGTGGAGGGATCTGGTGTTTCTGTTTGGGTAACAAGGTGTTCGACTGGGTATTGATAGGTATTCACTGGGGGAGATGAGGTGCTTCTACAGCAGTTAAAACATCCTCTCATCATTCTATAAAAAAAAAAAAAAACTACTATAAATTAATTTATTTTAATCAAACGTTTATAATCATCCATAAATTCAGATTCTAAGCTCTCTTTTTTTTTTATCAAACGCGTGACTACGTTCATAATACATAATGAGGTGAGAACTTCAGGATATAAAGTCATTGACACCTACTTCAGAAGAAACATCCCACTCAGCATGGCTCCGTTGTGCTTCATTGTAGCGACCTGTCTTTGTCTTTTGACCGCCTCTGTTACCATGGGCGGTGAGTATATTATGTCTATGACTATTGTATCAACAAGACTTCGCAAGTTTAGATGGTTGTTGGTAGGGAAATATCGCCGTTTGTCATAAAATAATAAAAAAAAAAAAAAATGAACTATTTTAATGTTAACTATTTGTTTGTTTGTTTTTTTTTTTTTTTTTTTTTTTTTTTTTTTTTTTTTTTTTTTATTTTTGTTTTGTTTTTTTTTTTTTTTTTTTTTTTTTTTTTTTTTTTTTTTTTTTTTTTTTTTTTTTTTTTTTTGTTTTTGTTTAATTTGTGAATGTGCTACTTCTATTTGTTGTATTTTTTTTTTAATTTGAGGAGCAAACAGAGCCTGCCTTGACCTTAGATACACGACGCCAACACCTGCTCAACATTATATTTAACCAAATTATTTGTGTTTTGTCTTTCTAAATCAATCCTAACATTTTTTTTTTTTTAAACTTAAGATGTGATACAGATTTTTTTTTCAACTTTACATTAGGAAAATCCTAACGAACACTCTGCAATGTTAAACAAATAATAATTTCTTATTGGGTTTTTTTTTTTTTTTTTTTGGTCATAAAACTCAGCATCTGAGGAAGATGACATCATATCTTCTGGAGATTTTAGAAAATCGCAAACTGACAAACCAGTTCCCAAACAGCCTGCCCGCGTCCTTGAACGAAGGTAAATCTTGGTTTTTCCACCTTGATCTGAACAAGGGATCCTTGTTACAGACACGTTCATACACAACATTTCAACGGTTTAGTAAATTGTTGTTGTTTTCTTTTAACTTATATTGCACCCCGATCATATGAATCAAATGCTGTTTTAAATTGTGTGTGTTAAGATAGGGGGGTGATTAAAAAAAATGGGGTGGTGGTAAATTAAATATTTTTATATCATCATCTTTCCGAGGGGATCTAACTTGCCCGCCCCAAATCTCATTGCGCACCGTGCTGCGCTTTCCCTCGCTGCTTTTTCCCGTCCTATACAACTAAATTTGCGAAGATACGGTGCTGCATTTGGAACATATCACTATAGATTATGGAACTTTGACTTTAGGTTACACGCGCCACTTGTTGGCTTCACCCCAGCTAAATAAATTTTATGTTAATAGTTCTATTATATTATTAAAATGCATTTACAATACGCTACGGACATATTAGTTGGTTGGCTACGGACATATTAGTTGGTTGGCTACGGACATATTAGTTGGTTGGCTACGGACATATTAGTTGGTTGGCTACGGACATATTAGTTGGTTGGCTACGGACATATTAGTTGGTTGGCTACGGACATATTAGTTGGTTGGCTACGGACATATTAGTTGGTTGGCTACGGACATATTAGTTGGTTGGCTACGGACATATTAGTTGGTTGGCTACGGACATATTAGTTGGTTGGCTACGGACATATTAGTTGGTTGGCTACGGACATATTAGTTGGTTGGCTACGGACNAATGTTACTTTTTTAAAAATTTTTTGGGGAGAAGAAAAAAAGGGTGGTTTTTTGAAAAGTTGTTAATTCGTATTTTCGTGTTTTTGGCCTCCCCCCCCCCCCCACTCCCAAAAAAACAGGGTAGCTCCTCCACGTTACATAATACCTTGAAGTGGTCTTCAGTTGGCTTTTGACCAGGTGAGAAAGTTTTGGCAATCAGACCGACTAGGTGACATTCAAGCATAGGAAAAAAAATCAAAGATAACTAACCTATTCCGCGTAACCTATTGTAACGTTTCGTAAAAAATGTACATTACATGTTACACTGCATAAAATCTATAGCATATAACAAAGTACGGTACAATGTTTCTAAATATATGCCTAAATCCAGCCCGTATATTGACATCTTCCAAAAAATCATACCTAGCATAGAGCAATCATCTTTAACATAAGTCTTCAAATAATATATTTAAATCTCATCCAAAATGTTCCCCCGTCCTTTTGAATGTATGTTATATCAAACAACATAAAATACATTGAAAAAATTCCGCAAAATAAATTTAAAATATATTTTTGCTTTTCAGATATCTGCCTAGCTAAAACACTACAAGGTGCTCCTGTAATGACCCCTCATTTTGATCATTAAAGTTTTAATCTCAACCAAAGTTATTTTTGTAAAACTTGAACATTTCTTTGGTTTATTTGTAAGAAACCGATAAAAATAAATTATATTAACACAAACATTGTTCAATTTTTTTCTTTCGTTACATATCTATTTATCGTGACTGCTTGTAAAGGTTTAATTATAGTTTTGATTTTTTTAGTACAAGATAGATGCAGATATCTGGAGGGAGAAGGAGAGGAAGACAGAGAAAATTTTTTCATGTCATTTCTGGCGCCCAAACTGTCCAAGGACCAACGCTTATCATGATGAAGATGATCCATCAAACTTTCAATAAAAACACTAAGGAACCCAAATGGTGGAGCTACTCATCGAATAAAAGAAATGTGTTGACCCTTAGGGCTCCTAGTCGAGTTTGTATTCTGTTGCAAATAATAGCATATGCATAGTGCCCCCCCCCCCCTTTTTCCCAAATGTGAGAACATCTCATAGCGAACGGTAATTTAATATAATTGAATTAATATAATGTTTTGTCATTTATGGCCACCGAAGATCGTGATGATGATGACGTCATTTTGGTTATTATTTAATCTTAAGCTTTATTGCAGGTTCTTTAATCTTCAAACGAACTGATTGTTTTAAATGAAATACAACCGGATTGTTTTCGGATATTTAAATGTGATCCGGAAACAGACGAGTTGATGTCAGACTGGTGTGCTGGCTTAATGAGTAGAGGTGTGGACCAATCCATCCTGAGCTAATCTTTAGAGAACGTTGCAAGCCGTCGCACTTTCTCTGTATCAGTATTCACTGTCTTTCTGCCAGGGATTCTAAACTCGATGGCAGTTTGGCACAAGACCATTGAAACTAAAAGCTCGGTAAGACTTAGAATCTTGGTCAACGAAAATCAACTCCTTAGCACTCTGAAACAAGTTTAACTGGTACATACATTACTCTAAATGAGGTGGTGGTTTTTTTAATTTAAAAAAAATAACTTTCATTAAATAAGAGATTAATTCTCCGAATCGAAATAGTGGGGAGGGGGGAGGGGAGAGGGGGGAATTAGTTGGCAACGAAATGTTTAAAAACAATACACCGATTCTTTAAGCCTGGGAGCCATAACGATCAATTTTAAAATTAAATAATAATAATAATAATAATAATAATTGTTAAAATAATAATAAGTTGTAAAAAAAAAGTTATTTACGCTTTTGAATATCATTGATCGATCACTATTTAGCAAACTAAATTTTATTAATAATTAAGAGAGAAATATTTCACTTTTTTTTTTCACAATTTTTTTTTTGCGCGTCCTACAAAAGCTAAATTTATTACCTATACTATAATATAGTAAACCAAAATAATGCGTTCAAAAAGAAATTTGAAGCAAAATCTTTAACGTAATAACTGAAGAAAAAAAAAGATTCGACCAAAATTCCGCTCGATAAAATTACCGTCGATAAATTTACCGTCAACGAAATTTCTTTCGATCAAATTTCCGGATACGTGACCTGTTTTTAATGAATATACGTATAAGTAAAGCATTCAAAGAATGCTTCATATGACGAACACCTGCGCACTTATATATTATTTAGGGAAATCTGATAATACATATATGCTGAGCTGTCCTCACAGAGCTAATGATATCTTCATGCTGTAGCTATTCGGTGTTTCTACTGGGGTAGACAGATGTTTCTACTGGGATAATGACGTATTTCTCCTGGGGTAAAGAGGACTTTGTAATGGTGTAGTGAGGTATTTTTACTGGGGTAATGATATATTTCTACTGGGGTATTGGGGGATTTGTACTAGGGTAATGAAGTTTTGACTGGGTATTGATAGGTCTTGACTGGGTTGATACGGTATTTCTGATGATTGGGTCATGAGATGTTTCTACTGGGGTAATGAGGTATTCATCTGGGTATTGACTGTCTTGACTGGGGCGATGAGGTGTTTACAATAGGGTTATAATTGTTCATACTAAGCCAATGAGATCTCGGTACTAAGGTGAAATGGTGTTTCCAATGGGGTAATGTTTTGATTCTAAAATGGTAAGTTAGTGTTTATTCTGAACTAACTAAAAGATATTAAAACTGGAGATATGGTGTTTCTCTTTGGGTAACAAGGTGTTCAAGGTATTGATAGGTCTTCACTGGGGAGATGAGGTGCTTCTACAGTTGGGTGACCAAACGTCTCGTAAAAAAACGGGATTGTCCCGTTTTTTCCCAATCTTACCGGATGTCCCGAAAAAGTCTCTTGGGTCGCCTAAATTTCCCGTTTCTAAAAACGAACACATTTTCTAATCACTAAAACTTCCTAAGTTTTTATTATATAACTTCAAGTAATATTTTGGCTAGCTGAGTAGCCAGCGCCGGTAGTGATGTGGGATCGCGTGATGGCTGCACTGCCCAACCCCCCTTCAACCACTGTGCCGAGACGGTGTAAAAGACAGTGCCCCTGCCATGTTCACTGCAAAATTATTTGTTTTCGCTTATAATATCCCTCAGAGTTTAAATTAAATTAAAAAAAATTGGAGGTAATTTTGTTTTAAAAAATCTCAATGTCTCAACGTAGTTAAAATGAGCATATTAAAATAAACAGTTTTCTGCGGAGGCCCCCCCCCCCCGGACCCCTCAGTAGCTGGAAGATATCCCCCAAAACCCTCCTTGAGTGTGTCCCGTTTTTTTTCCCGCTCATGATTCGGTCACCCTATTCTGCAGCAGTTAACAAATCGATTCATCATTCTAAAAAAAAAACAAACATATAAATTAATGTATTATCATAAATAATTCTTAATAATCCATAAATTCCTTTTTTAAACGCTGTGTTATGAAACGCATGACCACCCTATGAATACATAATGAGGTGAGGTCTCCTAGCTATCAAGTAATGAGACCAAAGTCACTGAAAACTTGCTACTCAACATGGCTCCGTTGTGCTTCATAGTAGTGACCTGTTTTTGTCTTTTGACCGCCTCTGTTACTATAGGGGGTGAGTATATATCTATGATTCTTGTATTAACAAGAAATTATGAAACGCATGACCACGTTATGAATACATAATGAGGTGAGAACTCCTAGCTATCAAGTCAATGAGACCAAAGTCACTGAAAACTTGCCACTCGACATGGCCCCGTTATGCTTCACAGTAGTGACCTGTCTTTGTCTTTTGACCGCCTCTGTTACTATAGGGGGTGAGTATATGTCTATCGCTCTTGTATTAGCAAGACATCGCGGGCTAGTTGGTCGCGTGTAGGAAAAATCACAGTTTATTATTAGATAATTAAACACCATTAACTATTTTAATGGTAGTTTGTTGTTTAATTGTGTGAATGTGCTGCTTCTATGTGTTGTTTCTTTTATATAAATAGAAGAGCCAGCACAACACGCCTTAAGCGTCGATATACAACGGCAATACGAAGCTCAAAATTATGTCCCTTCAAATTATGTTCCTTTTGTCTTTAAGTTAAGTGGTTCTAAAATTCAAGGAATTTCTAAATCACTCCAGAAATATTTTTAAAAAAAATTAAGATGTAATGTATTATAGAATTTTTGAAACTTTCCATTACAGAAGTCCTAACGGACATTCTGCAATGTTAAATAGATAAACATTTTTTTTCCTTTCGTTGCTTTCATAAAAAAATCAGCATCTGAAGATCATGACATCATGTCTCCTGGAGATTTTAAAAGGTCACCAACTGACGAATCAGGTTCCAAGGAGTATGGCCGCGCCGTTGAACGAAGGTCGGTCTTGTTTTCCTTTTCATAGCTTCATGCAAATTTATTTAGAACTTATGAAGGGATGATGTCAACAGACATGTTGTATAAATGGTCATTTATAAATGGTCATTTATACACAATAATCATGGGGTGCCATATCGGTAAGGCAGGGTGGGGCTTTCGCCATCCTTCGCTGAATTTGCAGATTTTATTCAAATTGCTATTTACTGTGTCGCCTTCAGTAATAAACAAGTCGACCAAGGTTTGGTTTCGCCCCCCCCCCCCATGAAAAAAAACCCCTGAAATGAAGCCCCAGACAATAATTTAGCATTTAGTACATCCTGTTTGACCTTGAATTGACGAAAGGGTCCTTGGCACAGACGCATCCATCCGTTACAGTTCAACGGTTCATTACCTTATTGTTTTTTTTTTAAATGTATGTTGCACCCTGATAATATAAATCAATGCTGTTGAACATTTTGTATATGTTAATATAGGGGTAAAAAAAGGGGGGGGGGGTAAATTAAATATTTTTATATTATCCTATTCCGGAGTGGACCTTACTTGCTCGCCCCCCCCCCCACACTCTCATTGCGCACCGTGCTGCGCTCTCACGCGTTGCTTTTATCCGTCCTATACAACTAAGCATTTGCGGAGATACGGGGCTTTGGAAAATATTATTATAGATTAGAGATTATGCAACTTTGACATTTTCTTTACACGCGCAATTCTTTTGCGTCGCCCAAGCTAAATACATGTTATATTAATACTTGTATTATATTATTGTACCGTATTTACAATATGCAGCTGACATATTTTATGATTAGCATAATGTTATTTTGAAACCATGGGTGAGAAATTTTACTCTTTTTTAAAATATTTTTGTGGAGACAAAAAAAATGTGCTTTTCTGAAATGTGTTAATTCGTATTTTCGTGTTATCCCCCCCCCCCACCCCCATGTTTTTTTCACTCCTCTTCCTCAACAGAGAATTTCATTTAGGTAACTGAATACCGTAAAGTGGTCTTGGTTATGCTCATTTTAATTTTATTTTGAAACCATGGTTGAAAAATTTTATTCTTTTTTAAATTATTTTTTTGGAGACAAAAAAAATTTGCTTTTCTGAATTTTTTTAATTCTTTTTTTCGTTTTACCCCCCCCCCCCACCCCCATGTTTTTTTCACTCCTCTTCCTCAACAGAGAATTTCATTTAGGTAACTGAATACCGTAAAGTGGTCTTGGTTATGCTCATTTTGACCAGGTGAGAAAAATTTGGCAATGATACCGACTAGGTGATATTCAAAAAGTTATAACTCTGAAAAGATTATATAGTAATATTACATTATCACAAGTAGTACTGGCTAGATTATTTCCTAACATACGAGGTATCAATTCGATTATCCGTAGAAATTTTAATTACAGGAGAAAATCAGACATTTTAACACGTGATTTCCCACTTTTGGGGTTTTGTCTTTTGCTCTTCGTCAATACAAATACACAAAATAGCTTCTAACTTATCTCAAACCCTGCCAACTTTTAGGTCTTTGCCAAACAATAGGTCCATGCAAATCATTAAAACCTCGCAAAGCATTAGGTCCCTGCAAACCAAGAAATCCTAGCATACCATTTCAATTGATTTATTCACTTCTTACAATGTTAAAAGCTATTAATAAATGAACCGCTGTAGGGTGAATAATTGCGTCGTTAAAATTATCGCCCAAGAGATTGTTGAAATGTATTACTTTTCTCACAATCTTAAATATATTATAAAGTAAATAAGATTATATAATTTATATATTAAAATTTATATAAAACTGTTAGAAAAAAATCAAAGATAACCTATTCCGTGTAACCTATTGTAAAGTTTCGTAATACTGTATCTTACATGTAACGCTACATAACATCTATAGCATATGGCAACGTACGGTACAAAGTTTCTAAATATATGCCCAAATCCAGCATGTGTATCTTTTTGCTTTTCAGATACCTGCCTACATAAAAAACTACAAGGTGCTCCTGTACTGCCCCCTAATTTTGATCATTAAAGTTCAACTCTCAGCCAAAATTAACTTTTCGTAAAACTTTAGGATTTTTTTTGGTTTATTTGAAGGCAGCTTATAAAAAAATAAACTTCGTTAACACAAACATTGTTCAATTATTTCTTATGTTACATATTTATTTATTATGACTGCTTGTAAAGGTTTAATTATAGGGATGTTGTTGTTTTTTTTTACTAAAAGATAGATATGATCTTAATCTAAAAATTATCAATCTATATTACCAGTTAGGTCAATCTATTAAGTCTAAAATCCGCAGCAAGATCTGACAGTTACCCTTCAAAGATTCATAAAAAAATTGCAAACAAGTTGTTGAAGATACGCCAAAAAGTAAGTTGTTGAAGATACGCCAAAAAGTAAATATTTGAAGATACGCCAAAAAAAGTATTTTGTGGAAGATGCGCTAAACATGAAGCTGTTTGAAGATACGCCAGCATCAGATTATTGTGCAGGAAAAAACAATTTTTATTCAAACTTAAGTTTTATTGCATGTTCTTTAATCCTTGAACGAACTGATTTTTTTAAATTAAATCCAACCGGATTAACCTCGGCATTCAAATGTGATCCGGAAATAGACCAGTTTATGTCAGACAGGTGTGCTGGCTTAATGCGTAGAGGTGAGGACAAATATATTCTGAGCTAATCTTTAGTGAACGGTGCAATCAAACGAACTTCCTCTGTATCTATCGTCACTGTCTGTCAGTCAGAGATTCTAAACTCGTTCGAACTTTGGCTCAAGTCAATTGAATTTCAAATCAGGCTTTGAATTTAAGCCTGAATCTTAGCACTTGGAATGAAGGTCAAGCCAATTTAAATCTCTTTACCACTTTGAATAAAGATACATGCCATTCAAATATACTTAGCACTTGGAATCAAGGTCAGCATCGTCGCAGAAGTTGGTTTTTTTGGTGTTTTTTTTTTTTGGTAGCAGTGTAAGAACAGCTGCGGGTTTGAATTCAGAGGTTGCCTTGTCGCAGATAGATTGCCATCTGAGGTAAACGAGTCCCATGACCCCATGGTACAAGGGATGGTTATTGGCATGTCGACGCTGTAGTCGGGGAATTGGAACTCAAGACCACCAGTTTTTTTTTTTTTTTTTTTTTTTTTTGTTGGATTGACTATCATCGGCATCCTTCCGTCTCGTGAGACGATGGTGCATCACCGTTGGGTTGGGTTGCATTTTCTCTTTTCTCGAGTGGCTGTGCAGTCCTATCCTCGAGTGACAGTCTCTACCACAATTTATACACATGAGTTCCGTGCTACTAAATGTTTTGGCCTTTCTCCTAGCCCTTCTATCTGCAGCCTCTACCATTCTTCGCTCCTCGGCTACCATGACGCCCTCTTTGACAACTGTGCGCCACGTAGATCGGTCTTCTGCCTTATACTCCCAGTCACTGGTATGTATTTTTGGATTGACTGTTAATATCATATACAAAGCCAAAAAAATATCAACGTACAGCTTTGATGCTGTAAACATTTCTTCAATGATCAAACAAAAACTCGTGTGCACTAAACACAAGAAATATTCTAACCCGAAAGATTCTTCAAGTGTCTGTCATGTCTCGTCCCTAGACTCTTTTCAAAACGGCCCCCACTTCCTCGAATATTCCGACCATCTTTGAACACCGGCTGGATGTTGTTTTCTGATGCAGTCACCTTTGCCCCTTGCTCATCGATATGACTATCCATTTTCCTCTTTATTTGGCGAAGAAACGGATTGAAACTTGCACATGTTTAATGGCAGCAACGCGTGGAATATTCGACGTCTTCGGAATGATTGACCTTAGGGCTGTGGTTCTCAACATTCCTAATGCCACGACCCTTTCATATAGTTCCTCGTGCTGTGGCGACACCAAACCACATAATTATTTTAGTTGATACTGCATAACTGTACAGTATATGTGTTTTCCGATGGTCTTTGCCGACCACTGTGAAAGGGTCGTGACCCACAGGGTAAGAACCGTTGCCCTATTGGGGCAGAACAAGAGCTGCGCAGACTGGCCATTAGATTATATTTAACCTTGTAACAGTGTGTTGATTTGAAATTACACATGCGGGTAGACAAAACCTGGCCTGGCTTTGTTAATAATTTATAATATTCCAAAGGCTGCGGGCTTAGGGAGGTCACCACGCCCTAGCACCTGTATCCATTATCTCGACAATAGGCAGCTAGGTCGTGAACTATCTTGTCCCCTATAGAAGTTTTAACATTTAAACCAGACATCCTTTTGCTGCTGGTGGATGAAGTGTGCTTAATGAACGCATGCATTACAAAAACACGTAATGACTGCTTCGTATGTTGAGCACCTGCAGGCTACTGTATCATTTTGGTTAAATCTAGTTTAATAATACATGCTAAAGCGTTTTTACAGAGCCAATGAGATTTTGATACTAGGGGTGAATCTCCGTTTCCAATTGGGCAATGTATTCCCGCTGCGATAGTGAGGTGTTTCTACTGGGATAATGAGTTGTTTCTACAGGCATAATGACGAATTTCTACAGGCATAATGACGTATTTCTACAGGTATAATGGGGTGTTTGTATTGAGATAATGAGGTATTTACTACAGGCATAATGGTGTATTACTACAGCAATAATGGGGTATTTCTCATTAGATAGTTAGGTATTTCTACTGGGATAATTAGGTATCTCAAATGGGATAATGAGGTATTTCTACTTGTGATTATGAGGTATTACTACTGTTGTAATGGGGTATTCGACTGGGTATTGTTAGGTCTTGACTGGGGTGATGAGTTTTTTTTTTTTTATAATGGTGTTACAAGTGCTTATACCGAGCCAAGGAGATCTTGGTACTTAAGGTGATACGGTGCTTCTAATTGGGTAATGAGATGCATCTACTGGGGTAATCAGGTGTTCGAATGGGTACAGATAAGTCATGACTGGGGTGGGTACAGATAAGTCATGACTGGGGTGGGTACAGTTAAGTCATGACTGGGGCGATGAGGTATTTCTATTTGGGTTGACAGTGCGTTTCATCTCTCTATAAATGGAGCATGTACAATTTAATTTATTTTAATCAATTACATTTTAATCATCCATAAATTACACTGAAAACTGTTGATGTCAAACGCGTGACTGCGTTATGAATGCATACTGAGGTCAGAACACCTAGATATAAAGGTCGGCGAGACCAACTGCTTCACGGGAAACCTGCAACTGAGACATGGCTCCGATGTGCTTCATGGCAGCGACCTGCCTTTGTCTTTTGGCCGCCTCTGTTACAATGGGGGGTGAGTATATGTCTATGGCTATTGCATCAACAAGACATCGCCAGTTAGTTGGTTGTTGGTCGGAAATATCGCCGTTCGTCATTTAACGATTCAACACCGTTTACTATTTTAACTTTGACTTGTTCGTTTTTTTTTATTTGCTTAACTTGTGAATGTCATATCTCTAGGTTTTTTTTTTTTTTTTTTTTTTTTTTGGGGGGGGGGACTTTTAGATTCGGGGGGCCAAGACACTCTGCCATAAACTTTCGACATACGACGCCCATATGTTTATTTTTGCTTGTGTGTGTGTGTGTTTTTTAAGTTGCGCGGATGTAAAATGTCAATATATTTCTAAATCGTTCGATAAAAATGTAAAATATCCAGGTTCTGATGTAATTTACAATTTTTTAAAACTTTCCTTTGGGGAAACCATTATGTTCCGTTGGGGAAATCATACGTTCCTTTGGGGAAACCATTACGGTCCTTTGGGGAAAACATTACGGTCCTTTGGGGAAACCATTACGGTCCTTTGGGGAAACCATTACGGTCCTTTGGGGAAACCAAAATGATCAATAAATTGATCGTGGGCCCTTAAGATATAGAAGGAACCGTTACGATCCTTTGGGGAAACCATTACGTTCCTTTGGGGAAACCATTGCGGTCCTTCAGGAAACCATTAAAGTCCTTTGGGGAAACCATTACGGTCCTTTGGGGAAACCATTACGGTCCTTTGGGGAAACAATTACGGTCCTTTGGGGAAACCATTATGGTCCTTTGGGGAAACCATTACGGTCCTTTAGGGAAACCATTACGGTCCTTTGGGAAACCATTACGGTCCTTTGGGGAAACCATTACGTTCCTTTGAGGAAACCATTACGTTCCTTTGGGGAAACATTACGGTCCTTTGGGGAAACCATTACGTTCCTTTGGGGAAACCATTACGTTCCTGTGGGGAAACCATTACGGTCCGTTGGGGAAACCATTACGGTCCTTTGGGGAAACCATTACGGTCCGTTGGGGAAACCATTACGGTCCTTTGGGGAAACCATTACGGTCCTTTGGGGAAACCATTACGGTCCTTTGGGGAAACCATTACGGTCCTTTGGGAAACCATTATGGTCCTTTGGGAAAACCATTACGGTCCTTTGGGGAAACCATACGTTCCTTTGGGGAAACCGGTCCTTCTGGGAAACCATTACATTACACTCACCAATGTTAAACAGATGAACATTTTGTTTTGTTATTTTCTTTAATTTAGTATTTTTATTATTATTATAATTTTAATTTTTTTTTTATTTTTGCTTTCTTTCATCAAAATCAGCATCTGAAGACTATGAATCATATGACGTCATGTCTCCTGGAATTGTTAGAAGATCACAATCTGACGACACAGGTTCCAATGACTATGGTGTCGGCGTTGAACGAAGGTCAGCAGTTCTGTTTTTCCTATTCCATAGCTTTATGCCAATTGATTTAGAACTCATGAAGGGATGATTTCTTCAGACATGTCTACCGTTTACAGCTCCGCGTGTTATTAAGTTATTGTGGGTTTTTTTGTTTGTTTTTTTTTTTGTTTTTTTTATTTTTTTTATATTTCGCCCTGGAATTGTAAATCGCATTGTTTTTTATGCCAATTGATTTAGAAATCATGAAGGGATGATTTTTTTAGACATGTCTACCGTTTACAGCTCCGGGTGTTATTAAGTTATTGTGGGTTTTTTTGTTTGTTTTTTTTTTTTGTTTTTTTTATTTTTTTTATATTTCGCCCTGGAATTGTAAATCGCATTGTTACGTAATGTTAATGTTTTAAAGATGTAATCTGTGGTAATAGTAGCTCGTAGAAGAAAGAAATACGTATCAAATTACCGATCTGACAGCGCTAAAAGACATCGATAAGAAAGCCAGTAATACTAACATGTATTTCATCATAGCCATACATTTCATACAGATAAAAAATTTAGTGCAGAATCCGAAAACGGTATCGAGTTACTTCGAGCGCGAAAAAATAGTACAACCCTGAGAAAAGAGAAATAGAAATTTATACACACAATAATCAGGGACGTGGCGCCTCTAAAGATAGACAAGCCGAGTAAGTTTTGGTTTTACCCAGCCCCAAAAATTAAAAAAAAAAATATATATAAAAACCTGAAATGTCGTCCATGACAATACTTTAACTTTTCGCATGTCTGTCTAAGGTTCGCTATGTCTTGCTGTCTTGTTACGTCTTGCTCAGTCTATCTGCTAAAAAAAAAAAAAAAAACCTGGCGGGCTATATATAGGAATTATATTCCAACGTTCAAGTACAGGAAATCTAGAATTTTCGAGAACTTTTGGCATTCTTGAGAACCAAAAAAAATATATTCGCATTCAAATGTAAACAACCTTTTCTAAGGCAAGCAATAGGCTGGCAGGGAAGAAAGTTACAACACCATCGCACGGTGACGGCAATTTCAAGGCCATTACTAGCAGACAAGCTGTGCTTGCTAAAAATAACTCTCTGTCGAAGTTTAAGACGAGTCCTACGCCATACTTGGTTACATATAACATGCTCTTAACATCTTTCTATTTGTTTTTGTTGGGGAAAGGAGGGCTACATAAAACATGTCATATTATTGGTAATGATAATTTGCCTAGTCGATCGTTCTTGTTCGCCCCGCTCTCATTGCGCACCATGCTGCGCTCTAATTCGCTCCCCACAACCCATTTTCGTCTAATACATTTAAGTATAGTTGATTATATGCAGCGTCAAATGAAAAAAAAATATATATATATATTGCGTTTTCCCAGCTAGCCATATGTTATAATTATATTATTTTTATATTATTAAACTCTATTGAAAATCATGCTATAAACAGGTTTTTGGTTACACAAAAAGGACAAGAAAATTTTGTTTTTAAAATTACTTTTTATTTTTTTTATTTTTTTAATGTTTTTTTTTTTTTTTTTTTTTTTAGTTTTTTTTTTTGGGGGGGGTCTTTTTTTTTCTTTTGTTCGCCCCCCCCCCCCCCCCCCCATACAGAGAAACTTTGACCGGGCACATGGAACGGGATAGTCGTCCTGGATAAGCTTCTATACAGGTGAGAAAATGTCGGCAACGATACCGGATAGAAAATTTCAAGAGCAATGTTTCAGAATATATCGTATCAAATGTTATGTTACCAACTTAATGATACCACGAGAAATGCTGACTAGATTATCACAAGTAGTTCCGACTAGACTATCACAATTAATACAGTCTAAATTGTCAGAAGTAATACTGACTACATGATGACAAGTACTGCGGACTTGATTAATAAAGTTAGTATTACTGGCCACATTTCGTAAAGCCCAAAATATCACTTCGGTTTTAAATGTTGATTATAGGTGACAATCAGATATGTTATCACGTGATTTCCCACTAGTGCGAACTCTTTTTGCTCATCTTTATTTCAAATACAAAGATTATAGTACAACTCATCTCAGTAGTCCTTGCAAACCATTTGGCCATTGCCAACCAGTAGGTCCTTGCGAAATGTTAGGTCTGTGCAAATCATTTGGTCATAGAAAACCATTAGGTCCTGGAAAATCATTTGGTCCTTACCAACCACAATATTTTTGCAAACCATTTTAATTAATTGTTTTCTTTTAAAAGTATGTAAAATGATCCGGTGAAGGTTAAAACTTTTTCGTCTTTAAAATTATCCCTTTATAAATTTGTTATAATGCATTGTATTTCCGAAAATCTCGAAAAAAGCTGGCATTATAAACTAGGTACAATAATATCGTTTACATGTAAACAGTTTATTCAATGTTTATTTCTATCTTAGAAAAAAAATCAAAGACTACTAACACATTCCATTTAAAATGTAACGTTTCGTATAATGTGTCTTACATATTACACCACTTGACATCTATAACATACGGCCCCCATCCAGTCTGTATAAGCTATGACATCTTCAACAGCATATCTAACATATCGCATCATATTTAACACATGCCTTCCAAGAATATATTTTCAAATATCTCATAACTGATCTCATGCCGAACGGTTGTCCACCTTTTTCATCTTATAGCTGATCAAATAACAAACAAACATCGAAAACTGCCTAAAAAAGTATTTTTAAAATGCAACTTTCCTTTTCAGATTACTGCCTACCTAAAACAACCACAGGACGCTTCTGGCATCAAACCCTGATTTTCATCATTGACCTTTAAATCTCAAACAAAAATATTTTTGGTAAAACTTGCAAAAATATGTTTGTTTAATTAGTAGGCAACTGCTGAAAAAATAAATTATATAAAATCAAACATTGTTAATTATTTTTTTTTCATGTTTATTTAGATTGATTTGTTGGAAGGATTAACTATAGTGATTGTTCTTCAAATATTTTTTGTTTAGTACGAGAATGAAGCAGGTATCCAACACAATTTTAAAAAAATTAAAAGTCGAAAGTGGTGGAGCTAGCTACTTATTGAAAAAAAAAGAAATTTTTTGACAAACATATGTATGGCTCATATGGCACCAAGTAGACATTGTATTATGTTGCAAAAAATAGCATATACTCTTGTATGATCAGTTAGATTACGGTGATATTTAAATATGGTATCGAATTCAAAGTAATTATTATGTATGATCAGTTAGATTACGGTGATATTTAAATATGGTAACGAATTCAAAGTAATTATTAATTGCCGAAAAACTAAAAAAGAAAATTTTAGAAGACAAAAAGCTGGAACTCAACAGATTTAACATATAATGACAAAAACTCGAAACAACTTTTTATAAGCTCCAGAAGTGATTAACCAGATTGTTTACTTGCTGTCTGCTGTCAAATTTTGAAATTGAACCAAAAAAATTTAATTAATGTTCAAAAATGTTGATGGATATTTTAAAACTGTTAACTGCATAAAAAACAAAATCGCTAATATGATTAAGTCATTTCTTTTCATTATTTTCCTTTCACGTGAAATCATTTAATTTAAAAAAAGAAAATCTATTGATAAAGGAGTTTTCACCTTTTGTTATTCTTAATTTCATGGCCTCAAAAACTTTCAATTCTGTTAACGTTATGTAAATCTATAACGGTTCTTTTGGGTCTTTGAATTTTGAATCGTACACATCTCTCAAGCTAACGTCCATGATCATTGTGCAGTGTCCCTAATGTGTTTAAACCTGACCTGATAAATAAATTATCAGGCCTTTTTTTTCTTTGATTTCTTTCCAGTTTAACTCTATACTTTTATTTAAAACCTCTTCTTTTCATCAAGTCATTTTTTTAATTTCTGATTTTTTTGTGTATAGTTTAGAACAAGATGGGTGTTAAAACGTAAAACACGTGTTAGATTTGTTTTATTGCTGTTAAACAGGTGATTTTATTGCTGTTAAACAGGTGATTTTATTGCTGTTAAACAGGTGATTTTATTGCTGTTAAACAGGTGATTTTGTTGCTGTTAAACAGGTGATTTTGTTGCTGTTAAACAGGTGATTTTATTGCTGTTAAACAGGTGATTTTATTGCTGTTAAACAGGTGATTTTGTTGCTGTTAAACAGGTGATTTTGTTGCTGTTAAACAGGTTATTTTATTGCTGTTAAACAGGTGATTTTATTGCTGTTAAACAGGTTATTTTATTGCTGTTAAACAGGTGATTTTATTGCTGTTAAACAGGTTATTTTTATTGCTGTTAAACAGATGATTTTATTGCTGTTAAACAGGTTATTTTATTGCTGTTAAACAGGTGATTTTATTGCTGTTAAACAGGTTATTTTTATTGCTGTTAAACAGGTGATTTTATTGCTGTTAAACAGGTGATTTTATTGCTGTGAAATAGGTGATTTTATTACTGTTAAACAGGTGATTTTATTGCTGTTAAACAGGTGATTTTTTTTTGTTTGTGAAACATGTTAAGCATGAACGTTTCTGACCATACTTTTTGTGATGTTAATAAAAAAAAGAAAGACAACTTAGAAATTTAGAATCGCCTCCCTTGCGGCTTAGCGTTTCATCTTGGTTTTATTTTCCCGCCATTTGGTGGAGATCGTCAGGGGTGCAATTTAAAAAAAAAAAACCGATTGGTCATGTTGTTTATTCAGACTTCTGGAACAACCATTTTTTATTTAAATGCTTTTATTTTATTTTTTTCTTGGGGGGGGGGGGGTCGGGGGCAGTGGGGTTTTCGGATCATCATCATCGTCGTCATCGCCATGTCCCTTAGTCCTTCAATCGTTTGGCGCCACAGATGACATGTGAACTATCCTCCTCCATTCGTCTATGTCTTCTGCACTACGCACAGCATCGCCCAGTGTTAGTCCTGTCCACTCTTTGATGTCATCCTCCCATATTTTTCTTTGTCTTCCTCTTCATCTCCTCCTCTTGTGGTGCCCTGCAATATTTCTTTGGCAAACCCTTGTTTCCTTTTTACGTGGCCGTACCATTGTAGTTTGCGTTTTTCCACAGTCACCAGTATAATAGGTCATCGTACTCCCCAATAGCCTGGCGAACCTTTTTTTTCACTGTATCATTGGAGATATGGTCCCTATAGCAGATGCTAAAAATGCTTCTGAAGCATCTCATCTCCATCGCCTTTATTTTCTTTTCAAGATCTGCTATTGATGTGAAGGATTCGCAGGCGTACATGGAAAATGGAGGGGCTAATGAGCTCATCAGCCTAATTTTGATGCTGGGGATATATTTTTGTCCTTCCATATTTTCTTGAGCCTCTTTAGTGCTGTTGTAGTCTGCGCAATCCTGGACATCAGTTCGGGCTTGGAGAAGTCTTCTGAGACTATTGCTCCTACGTATTTGAAGCGGCCTACAGTCTATAGTCTTTCCTCCCGGACCTTAATTTCAGTGATGATGCCTGTGGTGTTATTTGTCATAATAAGTTGGGTTGGGGATGAGCGTAGATAATATTCAGGTTAAGGGAGAATATTCTTAACATTTAAAAATGAAACAAAGTAATCAAAAATGCAAGTATTAAAAGACTTAAGCGCCAGCCTTCAAAAATTGAATTTAGTCTACGATTTAATTTCTTTGGTTTGCTCATCATTCCGCATTTTCTAAAAAAAATCATCAAAGTCATGAAATTAAAATTTAAAAAAACAAAACAATAATAAATAAATAAATATATACATGAAAAAAAACACCCGTCAAAACTAAGAAGAGAAAATGTAGAGTTATATTGGAGGGAAAAAACAACAACCAATTTTTCTTGGCAACACCTGTGGGCCCGTGTTAAAGTCTTGTGAATTACTGAATAAATATTAAAACAAGATAATGAGAAGAAAAGAAAAAAAAAGTATCTTCAAGAAAAGTTTACTGATAAAATTCATGTTTTCAGCGTGTGGAGACAGTGCTATTAAAATGACCTAGTAGAAGTTCATGTTTCAAGACTAAAATACTTTTCGTTTAAACATATGACCTAATAGAAGATAAAGGTCATGTCTTATGTGCTGTTATCAGTATGGAGAAATTAATCTTTTAATTAAGTATATGGCTCGTTCTACAACAGTACACAACAAAATACGATACCCAAACAAAGCCAAAAAGAACGAAATTCAAACTATTGACTTAGGAATAATGCTTTGGCCTGCACCGGTACATTATGGAAGAAAACAAATTGTTGTAAAAAGGAACAATGACTTTAGTAAACAAATCACTATCTCCTATAGCAAATCTCTATAATTATAGCCCTGCCTAAAATATCGCTCTTTTCTTTTCTTTTACAGTCTTTTTTTTTACTGATATTTTAGAAAGGGCTTGCAAAGTGTAAAAGCACCTCCACCCATTTATTATTTTCTATAGGATTCTAATACTAATACAAGCAATAGATTTTATTTAGTCGTAAACTAGGTAAAAGAGATTTTTTTTTTTTTTTTTAATTTAAGCTACACCCTAATAGAAGATGAAATTCATGTCAACTAAAAGAAAAAAATGTTAAATGAACATGGGTCTAAAGATAAAAATCCTCCGATGGTTTTATAACTAAGCTTGTGTATATCACAATAGACTGGGGGGGGGGGGGGATAAGAAATTTATGTTTTAATATAACAATTATAAATTTATAT
>CAXITT010000392.1:635142-664068 GCA_964033795.1 Lymnaea stagnalis | reverse complement strand
ATCAAATAGTAAGTTGTTGAAGATACATCAAATAGTAAGTTATGGAAGATACATCAAATAGTAAGTTGTTGAAGATACGTCTAATAATAAGTTGTTGAAGATACGTCTAATAATAAGTTATTGAAGATACGTCAAATAGTAAGTTGTTGAAGATACATCAAATAGTAAGTTATTGAAGATACATCAAATAGTAAGTTATTGAAGATACATCAAATGGTAAGTTGTTGAAGATACGTCTAATAATAAGTTATTGAAGATACGTCAAATAGTAAGTTGTTGAAGATACATCAAATAGTAAGTTATTGAAGATATATCAAATAGTAAGTTGTTGAAGATACATCAAATATTAAGTTATTGAAGATACATCAAATAGTAAGTTGTTGAAGATACATCAAATAGTAAGTTATGGAAGATACATCAAATAGTAAGTTGTTGAAGATACGTCTAATAATAAGTTGTTGAAGATACGTCTAATAATAAGTTATTGAAGATACATCAAATAGTAAGTTGTTGAAGATACATCAAATAGTAAGTTATTGAAGATACATCAAATAGTAAGTTGTTGAAGATACATCAAATAGTAATTTGTTGAAGATACGTCTAATAATAAGTTATTGAAGATACGTCAAATAGTAAGTTGTTGAAGATACATCAAATAGTAAGTTATTGAAGATACATCAAATAGTAAGTTGTTGAAGATACATCAAATAGTAAGTTATTGAAGATACATCAAATAGTAAGTTGTTGAAGATACATCAAATAGTAAGTTATTGAAGATACATCAAATAGTAAGTTATTGAAGATACATCAAATAGTAAGTTGTTGAAGATACATCAAATAATAAGTTATTGAAGATACATCAAATAGTAAGTTGTTGAAGATACATCAAATAGTAAGTTGTTGAAAATACGTCTAATAATAAGTTATTGAAGATACGTCAAACAGTAAGTTATTCAAGATACGTCAAAAAGTAACACTTAAAGATACGTCCAACGGTAAATTGTTGAAGATACGCCAACATCAGATTATTGAGCGGACAATATATTTTTTAACATTTTTTTTTAAAATTTAATACCTGTCCCTTTGGTCTTTCTTATTTAGCTTTTGGATCCTACAATTTACTCGATCAAAACTTACAATTAGCATCTTTGATTTTAAAAGGTTGCAGACCCCTGATTTTAATAATCAAGAATCTTTTAAGTTTTTATGTTCAATATTTTTCCTTTGTTTTGTTCCGTGGGCTGAATTGTGTTTTTTACTAACTGTGAATCCTAAAAATTATATTTCTTCTTGTGCGAATTTTAATTTGTTTGGAGCAATTGTGACTCCTTGTGATCTTAATTTGTCTAATACTAGTTTTATTGTCTCTATGTGTGTTTTCATGTCTTTAGTGTGGATGCAGATATCATCAACGAAATGCACCACATTTCGTATTCCTGTTAGCATGATTCTCATGAACCTAGAGAACGTTGCAGTTGAATTAACCAGCCCAAATGGCATTACTGTCCATTCAAACAAGCCTTCCTATGTGGCAAATGCAGTATAAGGCATGGAATCTGGATCCATTCCTATTTGCCAGAAACCTCTGTTCAAGTCGAGGTGTGTGGATAGTGTTGAAGAACCTATTTCCTCAAGCAATTCTCTAGTGTCCCTCATGGGCTCTGCATCTAACTGGGTAATTTTGTTTAGTTCCCTGTAGTCACAGCATATACGGCACTCTTCATTTTTCTTTTTCACGAATACCCTGGGAGATGATATTGGTAAGTCTGATCTTTTGATTTTATTGGTCTTTAATAAATGATTAAGTTCTTTTTTCACCACCGCCATGGGAGATGATATTGGTGAGTCAGATCTTTTGATTTTATTAGTCTTTAGTAAATGATAAGTTCTTTTTTCACTTCTTCTCTAAACGCGTATAGAATTGGATACATTTTGTGTCTGAATGTGGGTTCCTGTGTTAATATGATTTTGTGGTCTATACTGTTGGTGTGTCCTATGTTTTCTGTGATGAAATCTTTGTATTCTTCAGTATTGTTGTTAAGTGTATGTTTGTTGTTGTGTTATTTTCATTGTCTTCTAACTGTATTATACTGGAAATTGTTAATGTGCTAGTTATTTAATTATTGATGTTACGTAAGTCTTCTGGACAAGAGTCATATTTCCTAAGTAAGTCAACATGCAGTACTCGGAGTTCACCCTTCATTTGGATGACGTAATTAACCAAATTAATCTTACCATGAATTGTGAAAGGACCCTGTCAGATTTTCTGACCACTGCTGTTTGGCAACCACACCAACGCTCATCATTTATTTTAAGGTCTCTGAGATATTTATTTGCATTCTTTATGTGTCTTTGTGTTTCAGATTCTCAATCGGTGTTTTCTTTAGCATTCTCTATGCCATATATTATTCTCTCTAATTTTTGTAATAATGTCAAATGTATCCTGTTCTGTGATTTTTTAGCCAAAAACGTTTTCTTTGAATAGTGTCAATTTTCCTTTTGGATTAGCTCCAAAAATTAGTTCAAATTGAGGGTATCCAGTGGTATCTTGTATGCTCTCCCTATAAGCAAATAGAACCATGGGTATGTATAAGTGCCACTCTCTAGGATGGTCTATTGTGGTTTTACTTAGCATTATTTTCAATGTTTTGTTCCACCGTTCTGACATACCATTGGCTTGTGGTCTGTATATAGTGGAATGAACTTGTATGATGTCTAGTAGTTGTGTAACAGCATTAGTTAAGTTAGATGTGAATTGTGTTCCATTGTCGGAGAGTACTTTGTCTGGGAACCCATATCTAGTGAAAACATCCAACAGTGCTTTGCATATTGCCTCAGATGTAATTGATTTAAGCGGGATTGCTTCTAGCCATCTAGATGCCATGTAAATAAATCTGTGTCCTTTGTGTGAAGGTTGATTCGCAGGACCAATGATGTCTATTGCAACTTTCTCGAAGTTTCTGCCAATTTTGTCTGTAGGTTGTATGGGTGTTTTGTGTTTGCTGTATATGGGGTTTTTGTTAGACATGGTTTACATTTGTTTATATTTTTCTTTACATCTTGATGAATACCTGGCCAATAAAAAATTTGGGTTATCCTTTCTAAAGTTTTCTTTATGCCCACGTGTCCAGCCAGAGGACAGTCATGTCCATATTTAAGTATTTTGTCCCTAAGTGTTAGGGATACTATTATTTGTGATTTCTTGATGTCTCCTTTCTCAAAAGTTGTTATTAAAATGTTGTGTTTTATTGTGTATTTGTGTCCTCTAAAAATTGAGTGGTTATCTTTAATTTTGTTTATAATTTCTTGAATTTACCTATCTTCTGATTGCATTTTTATTATGTCCTAATGTTTGTTCTATTTCAGGTTGTGTTTGACTATGTTTATGCTGTTGTCTAGTTATTGCATTTATGTACTCTGTGGTTAAGTTTTTGGATTCAATCCATTTTAAAAGTAGTTACTGAGAATTATCTGGGATTTCTTTGATGTTACCTATGATGAATTGACAGACTGGATTTTCCATGACTACCGATGTTACCTTGCCTGTTATCCACGGACAGTCTATTTTTACTATTGCTTTGCAACATTCAACTTTGGTGTTACTTGCTAGCATGACGGTAGTTTTGTCATATATGTAATCTTTGGGATCCATTAAGTTTTTTTCAACTACTATGGTAGTGCAACCTGTGTCCCTGAGACATTGGACAAATTGGTTGTTGACATATGAGGGGAAAAATTGTAGACTCCCTCCACCATGACAAGCGCTGGCCAAAGTTTCATGTGGTGTGGTGTTGTGTTGTCTACTGTTTGTTTGATTGGAGCTATATCTTTGATTTTTGTATGGTTGCCTACTCCTATTTGTATTGTTGTGTCTGATTGGACTACTGTTGGGTGATGTCCGTTGGTAGTTTTGATTTGTATGCCCTAAATCTCTCTGTAATTTTCTGCATTCAAACTTATTGTGTCCTTGAATACCACAGTAGAAACAGTTGTTGTTTCTTGAGTAATTGGAATAAGATGTTTGGTAATTATTGTTTTGATAACTTTTCTGATAATTGTTCTTTTGCTATCTGGAAATATGTGGTAAGTCACTTAAATGACTTCTTCTTCTTCGTAACTGTGCGACTTCTGTGTTGTCTTGCACTTGAGCAAATAATCCTCAGCAATGTTGTAAATAATAGCCTAGTTTAGTCTCTTCTCACGTCACGACACAGTGTTAATAATCCAATTGAAAACTGTAATGAACTTCTAAATATACATAGTCTACTCCTTGGTACTATGCGAGTTGTACACCGAAAGTAAATACAATTGAAAAATGTGTACTTTACCTCCTATTCTATTAAACTTGTAGTGAGTAATTAAAGAATTACGTTGAATTGCGCACTGGGCTATGTGCGGCTTTTAACAAAATCAAGATTATCCCGGGGAAATCTTACTTTCGATGTCTTGTTACACACATTTCATCTGTAATAACATCAGACTTCTTCTGTTTGCCTTGTGTAGTGGATCATCTCTTGCGTTGACTAATAATTATCACTTGGGATCTAGTTGAATTTGAAATTCATACGTACTGAATGGTAATGTGTAGGCTTATGAGAGTAAATCATTGCTACATTTGTTAATTTGTAAATGACTTGACGAATATCTCCTTTACTGCTCATTGGTCAGTCATCCATTGACTGTATTGTGCACTTCTGTGTAGCTGTTCCTTTCTAGTCATTTTGAGATCAGCTCTAAACATAGCGGTCTCCAAACTACGGCCCGCGGAGACCTTTTTGTCTACGGAATATTTACGGAAATTCACGTGATTCCTGCAATGGATCAGACGCCGCTTACGTGGCATTATGTTTTTACCGAAATAAAATAGAGGTGTGCAGTAGTGCGTTATGTTTTCTAACCGATCATGACTTGGCAAAACCTTATTCGCTGCTTAGTTTTTTCTACTTCCGTTCACAGTCAATGAGATGATATAACGCCATCTGGTGGCGGAGATTTGCTCGCCGTGTTGCAGACATGGGTGGACAAAATTGTGCCTCAAATAGCGAAAAATGCAAGCAAGTTCCGCCAATTTTTAATTGCAATGGATGAATCGCTGGACAGCTGTTCCACCTCTCATCTGGTTGTGTTCGTTAGTGGTGTGGATGAAGATATGAACATAACACCAAAGCTGGATTCCCTATATATCATGTACGACACTATTACAGGAAAGGATATATTCAATGAGTTGGAAAAAAAAACATTTGCTGATTTTAATTTGGACTGGACTAACCTCAGTTGCCTGACCGTTGACGGAGCAAATAACATGAGTGGCATTAAGAAAGGCTTGGTTGGACAAGTGAAGCAGATGTGTAATGAGAAAAAAATTCTGCAACCAATGTTCAATCACTGTATTATTCAGCAAAAAGCTAAATATTTGGACATTAGCAGCGTACTGAATCAAGTGGTAAAGAGGGTTAATTTAATAAGGTCACATTGGCTCAATCATTGACAGTTCAGAGATCTGTTGAAAGATACAGACACATAATCACAAGATTTACCATCTTACACAGCAATAAGATGGCTAATTTGTGAGAAAGTTCCGAGCAGAGTATTTAAGTTAAGAAAGGCAATAGGTGACTTCCTAGAAAGTAAAGGCAATCCACAGCCATTAGTGTCTGATGAAGAGTGGCACACTTTCAGCAGTGGACGGTCTTCATGACTGAAGCAACAGCGGAGTTCCTCACATCATTTGAGATCATCAAAGACCTCCAGCTGAAGTTTCAACAGCAGTTCTCTGACTTGGATTTAAAGGCAGAAGAAGTGAGACTTTTTCAAAACCCATTTGAAGCTGATGTGGCCAGTCGCCCAGATGAACTGCACCTGGAGGTCATTGAGTTTCAAGCAAATGACCTCCTTATGGACAAGTTCAAAGAAGGACCGGTGGGTTTTTAACTTTTTTTCTCCCAAGGAAGACTTCCTAATTTCAAAACATTTGCATCAATGTACCTTTCATACTTTGGAACAACATGCCTGTGTGAACAAAAATTTTCAAGCACGAAATACGTGAAGAACAATTTGAGAACAAATTTGTCCCATGATAATCTCAGGTCACTGTTGATGTTAGGGACATCAAATCTATATCCAGAATTGTCTGCTAATCACTGCTATTTTGGCATCCAGGAAACAATTTCAACATTCCCAATAAAACAGGTGTTCATGTGTCGTTTACCCATATGTTATTAAATATTAACTGAATGAAATAATAGTAGATAAATAATTTAAACCAACATCCATGTTTTGATTCTTTTTTATTTAGACCTCGAGTGTGTAGTCGGCCCCCGAACTGCTGTTTGATAGTTAATGCGGACCTCGGGCTGAAAAGTTTGGAGACCCCTGACCTAGATTGTAGGTCGTGTCCTCGAACAATGTTAAATGGCTTCCGATGTATTCTTGCGCTTGCAGGCATGAAATTCGTTAACGAATGTTACGAATGCATATCGTTATTATTATGACACCATTATAACTCATGCTAATTATTGGGGGAGTAGCATGGTTAATTAATTTACTTAATTGATAGTTCAGGATGCCGGCTTTTCTTGTGTAATGTAATTAATTAATTCAATTAATTAATTCAGTTCTTTCACTCCTCAGCTCGATTGGCCTGTCACACAACGAAGTAGATGATAACGTCCACGAATAAATTACACAGTGCTTTATTTCGTCACTTACTTCAACAATCATAATAATAACATGTCTTGCATTGATATCCAAATAATACATCCAGAATGCAATGATCTCATACACATATAATACTCCACAGCATGATGGAAATAATTCACATGACAATAAGTTAAACACGTCCTTCCTATCTTCTCTTAAACTTAAAACGTACTGCCCTGGTCACCCGAAACGTGCGGCTCACTTCCACCGTACAAAAAATAGTTTATTCTCTTTTCCCGTGAATTAATACAAGTTAATAGAGATCACTATTCAGCTCACGAAACCTCCCTGAGTTAATGGTTTCGTGTGCAAAATTGCAGACATGGTCTGTTACAGTGTTCAAATGGGTAGAGACAGGTCATGACTGGGGTGTTTCTAATTGGGCTATCCTGGCGTTTCGTCTGTCTATAATTAGATCATGTAAATAAATGTATTTTAATGAATTACCTTTAATCATCCATAAATTAAAACTTAAATTGATGATGCCGAACGCGTGACCACGTTATGCCTGCATAATGAGGTGAGGTCTCCTAGATATAAAGCGAGTGTGACCAACTTCACGAGGAAACCATACAACTCAACATGGCTCCGATATGCTTCATAGCAGCGACCTGTCTTTGTCTTTTGACCGTCTCTCTTACCACTAGGGGTGAGTATATGTCTATGGCTATTGTATCAACAAGACATCGCAAGCTAGTTGGTTTTTGGAAGCAAATATTGCTGTTTTGCATTAAACCAATGCCGAGGGGCCAAGACAATCCACCTTAAACTTTCGAATTTCGATGCCCATAAGTCCTCATAATTATGTTTGTTTTGGTTTTTTTAAGGTACGTGGTTGTAAAATTTCAATATGTTTCTAAATCGTTCTATAAAAATATAAATATTAAAATTCTGATGTGATTCACAAATTTTGGAAATGTTCCTTCGGTTAAATCTTCAATGTTAAAAAGATAAACATTTGTTTGTAATTTATTTATTTATTTATTTTTTGGCTTTCTTTCATAAAAATCAGCATCTGAAGACTATGACGTCATGTCTCCTGGAGATTTTAGAAGATCCGAGCCCGACGACTTAGGTTCCAATAAGAATGTTCGCGGCGTTGAACGAGAGTTAGTATTGTTTTCCTCTTCTATAACTTTTGGGGATTTGTTCAGGTTTTATGAAGGAATGATTTCTACAGACATGTAGCATCATTAATAATATATACACACAATACTCAGGGACGTCATATGATTAGGGAAGGGTGGGGCATTGGCTACCCCACACTTCCACTGGATTTGCAGGTTTTATTTAAATTGCTGTGTACTGTGGCGCAACTAGTAATAGACGAGCCAAGCAAGTTTTGGTTTTTGCCCCCCAAACCCCCTTTTTGAAAAAAAACAAACAACTGAAATGATGCCCCTGAAAATAATTTAACTTTTTTCATGTCTATCTAAGTTTCGCTACAACTTGCTGTCTTGTTAAGTCCTGCTCAGTCTATCTGCTAAAAAAAAAAAAAAAAAAAATTCTGTCGGACGATGTACAGGAATTAGATCCGAACTTTTTACTACCCGAAAATCTTGAAATGTTAAGCAGTTGGCATTCTTAAGAAAAAAGGGATCACATTCCAATGTAAACAACGTTTTCTAAGGCAAGAACGAGGCTGGCAGGGAAGAAAGTCACAACACCGTCGCACGGTGACGTCAATTTCAAGGCCATTACTAGCAGACACTGTGTGCTTGCTAAAAAATTACTCTCTGTCGAAGTTTAAGACGAGCCCTACACCATACTTGGTTACATATAACATGATCTTAACACCTTTCTGTTTGTTTTTGTTGGGGAAAAGGAGGGCTACATAAAACATTTCATATTATTGGTAATGATAATTTGCCTAGTCGATCGTTCTTATTCGCCCCGCTCTCAGTGCGCACCATGCTGCGCTCTCATTCGCTGCCCACAACTCCCTTTCGTCTAATTTATTTAAGCATTGTTGTTCTTTAAATTTCTTTTTAGAAAAAAAAGATGTTTTATTTTGAAATGTGTTAATTTTTATCTTCAGGATACCTTTCCCCCTCTTTTTTCCCGTTCGCCCGATACGTAGAAAGGGATAGTCGTCGTGGATAAGCTTCTATCAAGGTAATGACATTTTGGAACTGATACTGGATACAAGATTTCCAGATCAAAGATTCAGAAAATATTATGTCACAAGTAATGATACCGACTTAATGGTACCACAAGATGTACTGGCTAGATTATCACAAGTAGTACTGACTAGACTATCACAGTTAATACTGTCTAAAATATCAGAAGTAATACTTACTACATGATCACAAGAACTGCTGACTGGATTACTATTTTTAGTATTAATTGCGACATTTCGTGAAACTCAAAATATCATTTAGCGTATCCCTTTAAATTTTCATTATAGGTGACAATCAGATATTTTATCACGTGATTTCTTCTAGTACGAACTGTTGGGTGCTCATCTTTATTTCAAATACAAAGATACAGTATAACACCTCTTAATAGTCCTTGTAAACCATTTGGTTATTGCAAAACCATTAGGTATTTGCAAACCATTTGGTCATTGCTAACCATTAAGTCTTTGCAAACCCTTTGGTCATTCCAAACCATAAGGTATTTGCAAACCATTTGGTCATTGCTAACCATTAAGCCTTTGCAAACCCTTTGGTCATTGCAAACCATAAGGTCCTTGCAAACCATTTGGTCTAGTTTTACCTTACCAACCACTACTTTTTTTTTTTTTTTTTTTAAACCTTTTCAATTCTTATTTATTTTTTTAAAAAAAAATCCTTTGGTCATTGCAAACCATAAGGTCCTTGCAAACCATTTGGTCTAGTTTTACCTTACCAACCACTACTTTTTTTTTTTTTTTTGTAAACCATTTCAATTCATAGTTATCTCTTTAAAAAAAAATATGTAAAACGAACCGGTGTACGGTAAATAATGCGTCCTTAAAATAACGATGACATTTGTTGAACTGCATGAAATTTATTGAAATGCATGACATTTGTTGAACTGCATGACATTTGTTGAACTGCATGACATTTGTTGAACTGCATGACATTTGTTGAACTGCATGACATTTGTTGAACTGCATGACATTTGTTGATCTGCATGACATTTGTTGAACTGCATGACATTTGTTGAACTGCATGACATTTGTTGAACTGCATGACATTTGTTGAACTGCATGACATTTCCGACAATCTTAAGTAAAACTGGTATTTATAAACTAGGGGCGATAATTTAGCTAGCATGTAAAGATTTTATTCCATGTTTATTTCTATTGTAGAAAAAGTTCAAGATAACTTACATATTCCATGTAAAATAGTGTAACATTTCGTAAAATGTATCTTACATGTTACACCGCTTGACATCTATAGCATATGGCCCCCATCCAAACTGTATAAGCTATGACATCTTCAACAGGATATCTAACATATTGCATCATCTTTAACAAATGCCATCCAAGAATTTATTTAAAATAACTCATAACGGATCTCATGCCAAAAATGTTCCCCTTTTTTTAAAAAAAATCTCTTATCACATAACAAACAAAACATAGAAAACCACCACAAAGTAGTTTTTAAAATGCAACTTTTCATTTCAGATTTCTGCTTTTCTTAAACAGCGGCAGGACGCTTCTGGCATCAACGCAAAGTTTGATCATTTAAATTTAAATCTCAAACAAAACTATTTTGGTAAAACTTAAAAAATATGTTTGGTTAATTAGTAGGCAACTGATGAAAAAATAAATTACATTAACTCAAACATTGTTAATTAATTATATTTTTTACATGTTTGTTTAGTAAGACTGGTTGGAAGGATAAATTATAGTGATAATTTTTTAATAATTTTTTGTTGTTTAGTATGAGAATGAAGCTGGTATCCAACACACTTTTAATAAAAAGATTAAGAATCGCAAGGGGTGGAGCTACTCATCGAAAAAAAAGAAATTTTTGACACATATGGCTCATTTGGCTCCAAGTAGAGTTTGTATTCTGTTGTAAATGATAACATATACTCTTGTATGACAAGTTAGCCTACCGCGATATTGAAATATGTTTTCGAATTCAAAGTAATTACTAACTGCTCCAAAACTAAAATAAGGCCATTTTAGAACTCAAAAAATCTGGAACTTAACAGATTTCTTATATTAATGACAAAAATTCGAATGTAAGCTCTAGAAGTGATTAACCAGATTACTTACTTGCTGTCTGCTGTCAAATTTTCAAATTTGAAAAAAAAAAATAATTAATTAATGTTTGAAATTTTTGAAGGATATTTTAAAACTGTTCACTGCACTAATAACAAAAATCGCTAATACGATGTCGTCATTTCTTTTTCATTATTTTCCTTTCACGTGACATCATTCGAATCCCTGAAATGAATATTCATGTTCACGTCTGAGATTCTCAAAACGTTTCAACTCTGTTAACGCTATGGTAATCTATAACGGTTCTTTTGGCGGTTTGAATTTTGAATAGCAAACATCGCTAAAGCCAAAATTCTTGTTCTGTGTCCCTAATGTGTTTAAACCCGACGCAAAATAAATGGTCAGACTTTTTTTCTTCACTTTTTATTTACAGTTTAGCACAACAAATTTTTTAACGAAATTCTTTGCTTTTCATCGAGTCGTTTTTGAACTTGTATTATAATTTCTTTTTTTTTTTAATAGTGCAGAACAAAATGTGTCTTAAAACATAACGTGTCTCGCGTTTGACTTTTAATTTTTTTTTTTTAACAGTTTATTTTTGGAACCATTTTATACTACGTGCATTTCTGTGCAAAAATATTTCCAGGGTCTGCTTACCTTAGGTGGGAAAAAAAAAACCCACTCTTTTCAAGAAAGGTTTAATCATAAACTTCATGTTTCTAGCGCGTTCAGACGTTTCTATTACACTTAATGGCCCAAAATAATTAGTAGTTCATGTCAATTAAAAGAAAAAGTTGTTAGAGGAACGTGAGTCTGAAGAAAGAAATCCGTTGATGATTTTATCATTGGGCATCAGGGCATCACAATAAATCAGGGCATCACAATAAATCAGGGCATCACAAAAAACAGCACTAAAAAAAAATTAAAATTTCTTTGTCTTAATGAACCAATTATAAATCGATATCAGCAGTTAAGTAAATGTGATAAGGTTAACATCCGTATTCAGTTCGTGCAGTTTCGTTGATAGATTAATAAACTAATTGCAACCCACAAAGCCCCGGTAGAGCTCAAGGCCCCACTACAGCACAAGGCCCAGGCAGTGAGCGAGGCCCCGGTGCAGCACATGACGCCGGTACGGTGCAAGGCCCCGGTGCAGCACAAGGCCCCGATACAGCAAAAAGCCCCTCTACAGCACACGACCTCGGCACAGCATGAGGTCCTGCTACAGCAAAAGGCCCAGGCAGTGCGCGAGGCCCCGGCACAGCACAACAGTACGCCCGTACAGTACAAGGCCCCCCCTTGTCCCACCACAACTAACGATCGCAAGATACAAAAAGTCTGTAGACTAAAAAGCTGCCCATTAGACAACGGAGAGGAGACGACCCTCAGGAACACTTAGACCAAACAGTCGCCATCATCAAATCTGTGACCGCAGTATCATGAGTCTTAGCGGCGTACGAACAGGGTTTCAAGTTGGATCTCCACTTATTCCGTTATACTTAGAGGCAACATTTTAAGCCAACGGCAGATTTTTGTTTTCGTGGAGTGGAGGGGGCGGGAAAAAAACACTTGACCCATCCCGTGCGGCACTAACCCTAGCTACGCCACTGCAGGAGCTCATCGTGACATTCACCGATTGGTTTTAAATCTAATTTTAATTTTTGACATCAGAAAATTTAAGATTCTAGCCGTCTTCACTAGGCCGTTTTCGTCATCTCTCAAAGTTTTTTTTTTTTTTTTAAATCTGTAATTTTCAAATGTTCTATGGCATTAAAGATGACTTGTTATCCAAGACAGCAATAGTGAAAGAAAATAACAATCATAAATTGCGTGTTTTTTTGTTGTATTTTTAGTTGGGTTTTTTTTGTTTTTTGGTTTTTTTTTGGGGGGGAGGGGGGTTGAAATCCGTAGTTGTTCCAGTGACGAGTAGCGGAAATGATGTAAGAGCCGACGCAGACGTCACGGCATGACAAGTCATGCAACGGGGCATCTTTCCGGACGGTAAACGGCGCAGAGCGTCTGAAGTGTCAATTTGTGATAATGATGGGCTGGCGTGCAGCCTCGTTATCACTGATGGATTACGGGTTTGGGTAGAGCGGACAGGAGCTGTGGTTTTATCCATTAAATTGGGTTGGGATAAAAAGCTGTGGAGACTGACGTGTAAAGGTTAGTCACGAATCTTCGAAGATTGAGCCATTCCAATTTTTAAAAGAAGTTATTATTCTAACGATAATATGAAACTCGCAAGGTTCAAAATACAGTAGGTGAGCGTTGAATATTTGACAAGAGGTAGAGTCATGCGAATTTAAAGCTTTTAAAAAAATATTCAAGTTATGCTTTAAAAAAAACTGCCTTAGTCTTAAGCGTTTAGGTGTCTCTTTAAAGAAGATAAGAAGAACACACAAAACCCTAAGGGTCACGTCATTAAATCATAAATATATAACTTCGCCTTTGTTCGTGGCTGGCTGCCTGGCAAAATCTTCGGGCGGCTAATCGTACCATTTCCCGTCAACCTGTCGAGATGAAACTTGGCGCAGACACCCGTTGCCGATGGCAACACATTCTTTCCAAATTAAGCAGCCCTACACCACATTGCTCGAAATTATATTTTACAAAGGAATTTTACCAAAAACTTTTATTTTAGGGGCTATTTGTTTCAAGGCATAAATTTTCATGTAAGTTGCGTATACAAACCAAGAATTAAAAAAAAACAACATAGTGTCCATTAAGGGCAAAGGAAACATGTATTGGAATAAAAAGGACTTTATTTATTTCAGGCTAAAAAAATTGGTTTTGTGGCTTTTTGCGAACGAATGTCTCCTTTTAGAACACAGCAAAGTTACCCACATGTGGTCCAAAAGACCGGGACGGGTCTACCTAGCCTTATGTTGGCGGTCAGCACAACGTCAGTGTGAACGGCCCCGAAAAAACAAAAAAAACAAAAGGCATAACTTCTTAATCCGGCACTGGTCCCTCGTCCAACATCAAAATCTCTCCACCGGGCCGCCAAACTTAAAAGTTTGGGAAACGCTGGTCTAGAGAAATGGAGTGTTGTCTGTGTAAAGAACTGTAGGCATGGAATTCTTGACATCAGAATTGTCTGTCCTTGCTAGGAATCGGACTTGGTATTTCCGAGGATTTCTAGATGCCAAGGAGAGAGACTTTTTCAACGATTGAAAAAAAAAAGAAGAAAAAAAAAAAAAAAAAAAAAAAAATAAATAAAATAGAGGAAAGAAAAAAAAAAAAAAAAAAAAAAAAAAAAAAAAAAAAAGCAATTATTGAAATTGGGGATCGTCTTAAAAGAGTGCAGTTTATTTCTTGATCCGAGCTGTCCAGAAATGTTGTGTACAAGTTCGATTAGTCGAAACCGGAAGTTGCCTTGGGGGAAAAACGTTTGCAAGATTGAAAAGTACAGCGTCAAAGAAAAAACAAATTAAATGACTGGTTTCAGAACGTTTCAGAACAATGACGTACTTGTGCGGCTTTCAAAAAAAAACAAGAGCATAACGGAATCAACCCAACTTTTCATAAATTCTACGTTGTTAAAAAAATGTTGTGGAGATTTAAGGAAGCAGATATTATTCACACCTTAGATCACATGCAAAGAGTGCCACATCTGTAAATCTAGAAACTAGAAATTTGTTTGTGTTTTTTTTTTCTTGGTTGGTTTAGTTGTTTGTTTGAACCTATGTACGTGAACTGATTTGCTAGATTTTTTTTAAAAATCTGAGATTTTAAACAGAAATTTCGATATTATCTTTTTTTTTTTTTTACTCCGCGACTCCGAGCATTTTTTCATCATTAAAAATTATGTTTCCTTAATTGCCATGACTAAGCAGCAACAATAACATTTTTTTAAAAAATTAATGAGATTTAAGTAAAACGAAGGGAAAAATAAAGACGTGGTCTTAATCTTTTTAATATCCGGTAAATGCAGACAATCCGCGCCACGGCCGCCATCTTGGCTGCCGCGACCCGTGAAAGGTCACACTAAATCTATCCCTTTATCTAAACCTAAGCCCTAAAACTACCCCTGAACCTAACCTGAACCCTGAAGCTATCCTAAACCTAACCTGATCCCCTAAGCCTATCCCGACACCTAACCTGAACCATAAAACTATTTAGTTAAATAAACTCGTAAATAATGTAAAGGCGCGAATTGTATGCTTTAGCGTAATATCCTTACAAGTGCGCAAGCTGTTAAAAAAACAACAACAAACAAACAAACAAACAAACAAGCAAACAAACAAACCATAGTTTGTTTACGCGTTATGAAAACGACATTGCCCAACGCTCGTTTAAAAAAAAAAAATATCGTATGCTGATCCAGAAAAAAACTACAAGGAGATCAGGGAAGAGCACATGAAAAGAGTTCCATTCCAAGCACTGTTTAAGACGAGCCATTGCCCCATTAAGTGTATGTAATGGTTTCGTTACAAATGATTCCTGCAAAAAATATAAAAAACCACTTCGCTTTGCCGTAATATTAAAAAAAAATGTTATTATGTGAGGTCATGAAAGAAAAGCTTTGTTATTTCAACAAACAAAAATCTCAATAAAACCATTTCCAATATTCTCCGTGAAGTGTTTTTAAAATGTCAACAATGTTAAATGTTACATTTAAAAAAAAAAAATCTTTTAAATTTTCAGAATTTCAAATTGTTGTAAGCAGAATATAACAAAAACTATCTTTTGTTGCACATTTTTTTTTTTTTGGTTGGGTTTCTGAATACAAAGAAAACCATTTAAAAAAAAATAATAATAAAGTACAGCTAAAAAAAAAAATTTTTTAAATTTTGTGATTTTTAAATTGTTGTAAGCAGAATATAACAAAAATTTTTTTTTGTTGCACATTTTTTTTTTTTTTTGGTTGGGTTTCTGAATACAAAGAAAACCATTTAAAAAAAAATAATAATAAAGTACAGCTCTTTGGCCTGAAAGGATTTCCTATGAACACGAAGAAGAGAGGAACGTGATAATAAGCTCGACAAATACGAAGCATTAATGGAAAGTCATCACGAAATCCTGTATTCAACATCAATCTAATCCAACAATGGATCCCAGCCCGAGATGAAAGGGGGCAGCAGAAGGGCCCCGATGAATCCTTTGGGGTTTCGAAAATTTCATATCGAGACTTTGTCACGTTGAACTATTTACTTTTCCGTGCGATCCAGCTATGATAAATTAGGAGAGGAACATGACTGTTTGTCTGACACAAGGTGTCTCAACCCCATATATATTCTGCACCCAAAGGAACGTTCTCAGTGAGTCTCACACTATCTAAAAAAAGCAATAATACACTATAATTTATTTTTTTAAAAATTTAAGTATTTTTTTTTTATTGTAATCAGTTTTGCTTTGTCTGTGGTGGTCTCTTAAACAAGTCTGGGGAAACTCTAGTCTCTAACATATCATAAAAAATCAGACTGGCTTCGGTTCACCAAGTCATATTTTTAATAGTCATTAAAGCTGTTTAAAAAAAAAAAATCTTTTAAACCTGACTTTCGACTGAAAGTAAATATGTTTTCTGGAAAATAAGATTCTGAACTTTGACCCGTTGTTATCAATGTTTACCGTGGCTTGTGGTAAACATCTCAGTAGGAAATGATTGTAAGATTACGCCTCCCAACCGTTTTCACATCAATTCAATGATAAGGCCTATGATTTATACCTTGGTCAAAATTTGTCCTTTTCAGTAAAAATAACTTGCATCTTAAAAATTATGAGATTAAATTTTAATTAATGAACAAATTTTCATTTGAACTTGTACGAATTTAACAATGATCTTTAGATTTTTTTTAGCTTCTTCTAAAATTGTTAATCCGTCTAAGCAGAATATATGCTCAAAAATGGATGTCTTTACGAGAGTGAAGCCAATGTCTCATTTCGAAATGTCTTGCTTTGTTGTCTTATTTCGTTATGTGTTATTTCCTTATGACTTATTTTGTTATGCCCTATTTGATACGTGTTGTTTGTTTATGTCTTATTTTGCTATGCCTTATTTCATTATGCCTTATTTTGTTACGTCTTATTTTGTTATGTCTTATTTCGTTATGCCTTATTTTGTTATGTCTTATTCTGTTATGTCTTTTTCTGTTATTTCTTTTTTTGTTTTTGTTTTTGTTTTTTTTAGCTGCTATTTCGTTATGTCTTATTTGGTTATGTCTTATTATTTATATATCCTGTTCATTTTTTTAGATTCAAAGATTACCACAAGTCACAACTTAAAATTTCTCACAATTGTCTTCGCTATGTTCGTTTCAACCCCAAAATTGTATTTCGTCCAAAGATCCACGGCTGTAAAGTAATAAATATCTATTTTCATCTGTGGCGTCCCCTCTAGACCTGCATCAAAATCTTCACAGTGTTAACTTTCATACACACGTGTAACTGCACACCACCCTCCACCCAGCCCCCCCTTCCCCTCTCGGCCGTCCGACTCTCCATAGCGATTCAAACAAAGTCTAGACCAGTGCCTATGTCCAAAGTATATTTAGTAAATAATAGAATGCCAAAACGCGTCGCGTGAATGGAGGAAGGGGGAAAAACAAACACATTACGAAAGCAGTGCTCAGTGTGGGTTTTTTAGTCTGGAGACTGTTGCATTGAATGGCCGGCACTTGGGATACTCAGAGAAATGACCATACCAGGCTGATGCTCCGGAGTCGATGAAACGGTTGAAGAAGCATCGGCTCTTTTTTTAAAAAAAATTTCATGGTATCTTGTAATCGACACCGACTTTCATCATCTTTCATTGTTGTTTTTCTTTCTTCCCTTCTTTTAAAACTGGGTGGTTTTCTTAACATTTGCGGAATGCTGTTATCGTTGATAGTTGAAGGAATTTGAACAGTGTTGCAGCCTTGTTGATTATAACGAAGGGTACTCTGTGCTCTGCTTTCAACCGCAGCGGGCAGTTTCAATCTTTTGAATACACATTAAAGAAATGGACATAACTTGTCATGACAGACAAGTCTGTGAATCTACAGACAACGGCGGTATTGTATTGACGACAAAAAGCCCGAGTGTATCTCTCCACATTTTCACTTTTCTATAAACCTTCATGCTCAATTTATAGAAATGACGAGACGAGAGAGAGAGAGAGAGAGAGAGAGAGAGAGAGAGAGAGAGAGAGAGAGAGAGAGAGAGAGAGTGTGTGTGTGAGAGAGAGAGAGAGAGAGAGAGAGCGGAGAGAGAGAGAGAGAGAGAGAGAGAGAGAGAGAGAGAGAGAGAGAGAGAGAGAAAGAGTGTGTGTGTGTGAGAGAGAGAGAGAGAGAGAGAGAGAGGAGAGAGAAAAGGCGAAGGAGAGGGCTGCGTTTGAGTGGAGGTGAGGAGGAGGAGCGCTGTGCTGGAGGAAAGGTCACCCTACTTTTGAAATGTCATATTAATAAGGTCACGTTGGCTGGAAAATGTTTCAGACGACTGGAGTCAGTCGTTGGATCACTTTTAAACCTAAACGTAAATGTAGGGGAGAAAATCGATTGGCGTGTTTTGGGGAATGAGATGATGAATGAAAGGGGCACTTTCGGTATCATAGCATTTGTTTCATTTGGATGGGCGTCTCGTGCGGATGCTTCACTTATTTATGGGGGTGTCTTGTGGAAGGGTGTCTTGTGGAAGGGTGTCCTGAGGGAGCGTGTCTTGTGGAAGGGTGTCTTGTGGAAGGGTGTTTTGAGCTTGGGGATGTGAGTCTTGTTCAATGGTGTCTTGAGGACGGGTGTCTTTGGCGAAGAGCATCTAAGGAGTGTGTCAGTATAAAAAGAACATTCGTATAGGTATGATTAATACGATATAACTTTTTTTTCCCTCGTTCCAGTTTATCCACAGCTTAGATGTTCCGGAACTGTGTTTCGAGACAAGTCAGTGTGTTGGCTGAGGAGTGTAGCTGTGTAAATATGTAGTGCTGAGTACCGTGAGACTTTTGGCTAGGTGTTCCAGTTAAGCAAAATAGTGAAAGTACTTCACCGAGCTAGTCGGACTAGTCGAATTACACCCACAAACTATTGTAAAGCATCACCAAACTGATCAAATACTTCCACAAACTATCACAAAACATCACCAAAATATTCGAATACGTCCCCAAACGACCGCAGACGATCGCCAAAATACAGGAGTGAAATACCAAATTACTATGCACTACATCACGAAGATACCCAAACAAAAAAAACATCAACAAAGTACTTCAGTGCATCATCCAAGTAAATCGAACTTTTAAGGTGCTGCTAATTTTACTTTGACTGTAAGCATCTACAGTTTTATTATATAAAGGAAACGGGCAGCTCAACGTGTTGGCACTTTTGGTTTCATCGGGTTTTTAAGGTGCTGCTAATTTTACTTTGACTGTAAGCATCTACAGTTTTATTATATAAAGGAAACGGGCAGCTCAACGTGTTGGCACTTTTGGTTTCATCGGGTTTTGATCTCCGGAAACGACCGAATCCTTATCTTCGGTCAGCAGACGTGCAACATGTTTTGAAATGGCCACACGTTTGTTTTTTTCTCAAATGACGTCATCATCGTCCCGTTGAAAGCCACGCGAGTACAAGTACGCGTAACAAAGTACGGCCAAAGGAACGTTATCGTTTTGTTATTCTCTCTCCCCCCCCTCTCTCTCTCTCTCTCTCTCCCTCTCTGTGTGTTTTCATTCTCAATTCTACTCCTACAACCCCGACCGATTCCCCGAAGGCACTACAAATTACTCAATTACTCCCAGTAACCGCCTTCATCTGGCTCACTTAGCAGTCAACTTGGACTTAGTCCGACGGACGTCAAGATCGCAAAGGAGATGTGTTCAACGCGCATCTATCCTATCGCCTGTCGAAGGGTCGTTGAGGGTTGGGGAAAAGGGGGTGGTGGATTGGGGCGGTTGCCGTCAAAGAGACGATCAGACTTTCGGTAATGCGGTTCTTTCTGGGATGCCCATTCTGATGAGTGCCCCCCCCCCCAACCCCCAACCATCAATTATGCAAAGATGAAAGGTGACGCTGACCAAACGAAACGAGATGGGACTGGAGATGTCTCGGGGATAGAGCCGTTGGAAAACATTTATACGCGATCGAGTTTTTGTGTGCTCGCAGTCGCTGATAGCAGGTCGTGAACCGAATAGTCGTCCTCTGTTGGTTTACATCCATGCTTCCAAACGTTTTCCTATGCCCCGCTTACCTTAAACATTTTTTTTTGACCACTCTCGTATACATTATGGATTGAAAATTATTTTTAAAAAAAAAAACGAAATGGATTTAAAATGTATTTATTAAATGACAAGATAATGGCGTCTTTAACGACGTACTTTAACGCATAGCTGCATCATTAACATATGTCTTTCAAAAAACATATTTCAAATATCTCACCACAAATTTCATCCACAAATGTCCCCTTTGACCCTTTTTTTTCGTATCAAACAACCAGTAATACATAGAAATACACCACCCACAAAATAATATTAAAAATATATTTTGTTTCTTCGGATTTTGTTTTACCTAACCAAATTAATGCTCCTAAAATAGAACATCCCTTTTAACCCCGAAAATTAATTTTTTCATAAAACTTGAAAAGCTGCTTAGCTTGTTTGTTTCAAAATATTAAAGAAAATCAACAAAACAGTCTTATAAAGCACAAAACTACCACAGAACATCACCATAATAGCCGAATAAATCACAAGGCTACCACAGAACATCACCAGAATAGCCCAATAAATCACAAGGCTACCACAGGACATCACCAGAATAGCCCAATAAATCACAAGGCTACCACAGAACATCACCAGAATAGCCCAATAAATCACAAAACTACCACAGAACATCAACAGAATAGTCCAATAAATCTCAAGGCTACCACAGAACATCACCAGAATAGCCCAATAAATCACAAAACTACCACAGAACGTCAACAGAATAGTCCAATAAATCACAAGGCTACCACAGAACATCAACAGAATAGTCCACTACACCCAAAGAGAACATTAGAGCGTAGAAAATAAACGTGTTACATACATAAACGTAGGTATGATAATGAATGCCAGAGAGGCAATAAAGTATGTCTGGAATTATTAGCGTTTTCGGTAGGTTTCGAATCGTTATCAATACCAGTATGTCTCAATTTATAGCAATACCAGTATGTCTTGATTTATAGCAATACCAGTATGTCTCAATTTATAGCAATACCAGTATGTCTCAATTTATAGCAATACCGGTGTGTCTCAATTTATAGCAATACCAGTATGTCTCAATTAATAGCAATACCGGTGTGTCTCAATTTATAGCAATACCGGTGTGTCTCGATTTATAGCAATACCAGTGTGTCTCAATTTATAGCAATACCAGTGTGTCTCAATGTATAGCAATACCAGTGTGTCTCAATGTATAGCAATACCAGTGTGTCTCAATGTATAGCAATACCAGTGTGTCTCGATGTATAGCAATACCAGTGTGTCTCAATGTATAGCTATACCAGTGTGTCTCGCATCTACAGCTATAAAAACGAATTCTTCACCCAGGACATTTCTTCGTAGCAGCGTAGGTTTTTGAAATGTGTTTTGTTGTTAAAACATCCAGACACAGTTAAGACTCTAGGTGATTCATCTGACGAGAAGTTTTCAAACCTGGTGGCCTAGCATTATGTAAAACACTGCGTTCTGTTGTGATATTGTGCCCACTCCATACGACCACCACCACATGACCCAGGCCGTCAATCACAAGATACATCAGCTTAAACCAATCTGATTACAGGACAGGAAGTGACTGTCTTGACCTTGGCCCAGGGGATTTTTTTCCGGCTTGTTGCCCGGGTTTGTTACGAAGCGATTATTTAATTTAAAAAAAAAAAAAAAAAAATGTTCCGTTTTTAAATTTAGAAAAGAAGGAAATGGATGTTGGATGTGCGAATGTGTTCTATTGAGGGCCGTTTGGAGTGCGTGAATAGAAGAGCAGTTCGTGGAAGTTGGGGTGGAGATGGGTGGTTGATGTTAGAGATGGGTGGTTGATGCTGGAGATGGGTGGTTTGATGTCGGAGATGGGTGGTTGATGCTGGAGATGGGTGGTTTGATGTCGGAGATGGGTGGTTGATGTCGGAGATGGGTGGTTGATGTCGGAGATGGGTGGTTGATGTCGGAGATGGGTGGTTGATGTCGGAGATGGGTGGTTGATGTCGGAGATGGGAGGATGATGTTGGAGATGGGGGGTTGATGTGTTTGATGTCGGAGATGGGTGGTTGATGTCGGAGATGGGTGGTTGATGTCGGAGATGGGTGGTTGATGTCGGAGATGGGTGGTTGATGCCGGAGATGGGTGGTTGATGTCGGAGATGGGTGGTTGATGTTGGAGATGGGTGGTTGATGTCGGAGATGGGTGGTTGATGTCGGAGATGGGTGGTTGATGCTGGAGATGGGTGGTTTGATGCTGGAGATGGGTGGTTGATGTTGGAGATGGGTTATAGGATGTTTTGCAGGGTTGAAGGGAATGACGTGAAGTGTCATTCAGTTCAAATTATAGTTATAGCCTACAAAATAAATAATACATTAAAATAGCAGGCAATTATGACCCGGGTGGGGGTGGGGTAGGTGGTGCCTCAACCTAATGCGGTCCGGGGTGAACGCAAGAGAGTAGTTAAGGGTGGGGGCTGGGGGGGGGAGAAAGTGATAAATGTACCCTTGCGACAGACTAGTGGGGGGCGCCGCAATGGGCTTTGCTGGTATTAAATTGATGAGGGTAATGGGTTTTAGTTTTGAAAAAAAAATAGGGGTTAGGGTAAAAATGAATCTTTTCACCAGGCTCCAAACAGTCTAGCTACGCCTCTGGCAAACCCTCCAAAGTAGTCCCTTAGCACACGCACAAGACTATTTATAATACTTTTATATATTTATATATTCATATATATAAAAATATATATATATTTATAAACCCTTAAAATGCCACCCTGGAGGTCACCACCATGGCTCACCACCCCACCCCCTCCACCCCTCTTCAGCAAAATGCATTTTATAAAATTTAAAAGTGTTTCTTCCCCCCAAATGTATTACAAATCTCTAAAGATTTGAAGGTTGAGATCATGAGCCGTGGTCCGCTGATGCAGTAATGCCACGCACTACACGACTCGGCACTCGGACCAACTGGGCTCCGCTGTGACAAACCGCATTGTAACCTCACTGTTTACTGCGGCTTTCGACCCACATTCCGACGGCGGTGTCCGAGGAACGATGGGAAAGCGGAAATGTGTTTACCGTGCGGCTAGGGGCGGGGCGCAATGCCCAACATGGCGGCGTGAATCAGACACCGAGGCTTAGTTGATGGCGTGATCGTCGTCACAATGGGAAAAAGGGGGGGGGGTCATCTTCGTACTCTGGGCGCACGATCTCCCCCCCCCCCCCCCCTTTAAGATGTTTGTGTTCTTTGACAAGAAGTAATTTTAGAACGAGGCAGACTAGAGCCAGACAGACATGAGTTAGACAGACAGGAGGTAGACAGACGGGAGGTAGCCAGACATGGGGGTAAACAGACATGAGGTAGAAAGACAGGAGGTAGACAGACAGGAGGTAGACAGACAGGGGGCAGACAGACAGGAGGTAGACAGACAGGGGGTAGACAGACAGGGGGTAGACAGACAGGAGGTAGACGGAAAGGAGATAGACAGGATGTGTACAGACGAGAGGTAGACAGACATCAGGCAGAAAGGCGGGAGGTAGACAGAAGAGAGGTAGACAGACATGAGGTAGACAGGCAGAAGGCAGACAGGCGAGAAGTAGACAGATACGATGTAGACAGAAAGAAGGTAGACAGAATGAATGCTGTACACTGATAAAACACTTTAGAAATGACCCCTCACGCCCCCCCACCCCAAAATCACCAACACCACCTTTAAAGACAAAACTCTCTCCTCTCACATAAGCACCCGCACATTTTGAAGCACTTATCTCCCTCTCGGATGAGATTAGTGGCCACCCACGAGCATTTGTTCTCGCATGCATCCCCAGGTGCGCCAGGTGTTAAAAGCAATACCTCACCTTATCTCACCCCTCCCATTTCAATTAAGTCTTTATCTCTTTACAAATCCCCAGACACCAACACGGACCCAACCTGGCCAATGCCATACACATAATGTCTGTGCCCCTTTTTCATGACCCGTATGAGTATTACTTGCTCCCACTGGTACAACATAACATGTGTCGGTCGGTGTTACTTGAGTTAACAAGAGAAACAAAAACAACAAAATATGATGTAGCCCTGTGCTTCTCAAACATGAAAGTCGGAAGACCGGTGGACAAGTTTTCCCGCTGCACCAGGGACCGGTGGACAAGTTTTCCCGCTGCACCAGGGACCGGTGGACAAGTTTTTTCCCCTGCACCAGGGACTGTGCCGGTCAGTGAACCGACAGTTTGGGAACACTCATGCAGATCATACCTTTATGTTATTTAACCAACAGACTTGCATGGTGCGTATGAAGTACCTTCAATGAGTCATTTGATACACATTTGAACTCAATATAAAAAAAATATATGTATATATAACAATCAAGTGTAAAATTAGTTGATTATGTTTGCAAGCTATTCAATAGTTCTAAAATTTCAACATTTGTATCCTATTACTGAGGTCATGTTTCGCTTAATTCAATCTCCAACTCTACAATATAAACCATCCTCACAATGTAAATTGATGCACATCAAACGATGAAGGCCCCTGACACAAGATACACACTGATGAGATAATATGAGAGATTCTAAATGAAACTATACTTGATAAGTGTGTCATTGGACGACTGGCCAAGATTTTTATGAGAGATTAATGAAGTTTAACCCGCACTGGGTAAACAATTATAAATATTTAATGTAACACTATCTAAGAATTATAGCGTTTCGTATACAAATAGTTTTTCTGTTTTGTTTTTTTTAAACAGTGTATGGATGCAATTAAATTTTATTAATAATAAAGTGATAATGCGAAATAAAAACACATATATTAGCTGACAACATAAAAGCAATCCCGATTTTAAGCTGGCAACATAGCAGCAATCCTAGTTTTAAGCTGACGAAATAACAGCAATCTTTGCTTTAAGCAGTCAACATAACAGCAATCCCAGTTTAAAGCCTGAAACATAACATCAATCCCAGTTTTAAATCGGAAACATAACATCAATCACAGTTTTAAACAGGAAACATAACATCAATCCAAGTTTTAAGCCTGAAACATAACATCAATCCCCGTTTTAAGCAAAGAACATAACATCAATCTCAGTTTTAAGCAATGAACATAACATCAATTCCAGTTTTAAGCAGGAAACATAACATCAATCCCAGTTTTAAGCCGGGAACATAACATCAATCCCAGTTTTAAGCCGGGAACATAACAGCGCTCACATCTTCGACAATTAAGAAGTGGTTCTCGTTCTCTGTCGAAGAGGCACAATAAGGCAATACACTTTAACTCTAAATCGTCATGTTGGGCTTCTTTAAGCGTTCACTTAGCACGTGACCAGTTTCGCTCCACCCGCATTTTAAGTTCATTTTTTTCAATTGGCGATGCACGGGAATGGCTCAGACTCTGCATGCGTTTCACCACGAACACTTATAACGCTCATACCTCACGCTCATACCTCACGCTCATCGCTCATACCTCACGCTTATACCTCACGCTCATACCTCACGCTTATACCTCACGCTCATACCTCACGCTCATACCTCACGCTCATACCTCACGCTCATACCTCACGCTCATCGCTCATACCCCACGCTCATACCTCACGCTCATACCTCACGCTCATACCTCACGCTCATACCTCACGCTCATACCTCACGCTCATACCTCACGCTCATACCTCACGCTCATACCTCACGCTCATACCTCACGCTCATACCTCACGCTCATACCTCACGCTCATACCTCACGCTCATACCTCACGCTCATACCTCACGCTCATACCTCACGCTCATACCTCACGCTCATACCTCACGCTCATACCTCACGCTCATACCTCACGCTCATACCTCACGCTCATACCTCACGCTCATACCTCACGCTCATACCTCACGCTCATACCTCACGCTCATACCTCACGCTCATACCTCACGCTCATACCTCACGCTCATACCTCACGCTCATACCTCACGCTCATACCTCACGCTCATACCTCACGCTCATACCTCACGCTCATACCTCACGCTCATACCTCACGCTCATACCTCACGCTCATACCTCACGCTCATACCTCACGCTCATACCTCACGCTCATACCTCACGCTCATACCTCACGCTCATACCTCACGCTCATACCTCACGCTCATACCTCACGCTCATACCTCACGCTCATACCTCACGCTCATACCTCACGCTCATACCTCACGCTCATACCTCACGCTCATACCTCACGCTCATACCTCACGCTCATACCTCACGCTCATACCTCACGCTCATACCTCACGCTCATACGCCACTTAGTTTTAACCAAAAAAAATATGTATATAGTAAAATAAATTAATTTTAGCTGTTTTATTTCACATTCCACACGTTTAGGTTAACTCCCCCACCCTTTTTTTCTTCTTCTTCTTCCGTCTTATCGCCGTATCGCGTTATAATGGTTTACGTACGTCAAGATAAGACAACCATTGCGTGGGACGATAGGCAGGTCAGGTTAGATTACTCAAGCACGTAAGTTCCAGACAACTCTAGTTCAGGGTTATCTGGATAATTGCGTGGGAGGAGGACGGGAATAGACGCCATGTATTACCCATAAAAATAATTAACTGGCACTAAAAAAAAGAATCGACGTTGCTTCGGTTCCAGAGATAAAATTGGTTTGTGGTCCACGGATAGGTAGATCAAAGAAAGTTGTTGAAATGAGAGGGGGGGGGGGGGAAACTGTGTAAGTCTCTAAAAACTAACTACCGAAATGTCTCTTAAAAACTAACTGTAGAAGTGTCCGAAAACTAAAATGCAAAGTCTCTTATAAACTAACTGTAGAAATCTCTAAAAACTTATTGTGGAAGTTTCTGAAAACTTACCACAGCAGACTCTGAAAACTAACTACTGAAGCCTCTGAAAACTAACTACTGAAACCTCTGAAAACTAACTACTGAAACCTCTAAAAACTAACGACTGAAGCCTCTGAAGACTATTTATTGAAACCTCTGAAAACCATTTATTGAAACCTCTGAAAACTAACTACTGAAGCCTCTAAAATCCTTTTATTGAAGCCTCTGAAAACTAACTACTGAAACCTCTGAAAACTAACTACTGAAGCCTCTAAAAACTATTTATTGAAGCCTCTGAAAACTAACTACTGAAACCTCTAAAAACTAACTACTGAAGCCTCTAAAAACTATTTATTGAAGCCTCTGAAAACTAGCTACTGAAACCTCTGAAAACTAACTACTGAAGCCTCTGAAAACTAACTACCGAAATTTATGAAAACTAACTACTGAAGCCTCTAAAAATTAACTACTGAAGCCTCTGAAAACTAACTACTGAAGGCTCTAAAAAGTAACTAAAAAAATTCTGAAAACTATCCGAGTATCTGGAAACAAGCAACTGAAGACTATGAAATAAAGGTTCTTTAAAATTGGAAAATTTGTGTTCGAATTATGTTTATGCTAAAATACTCCGCTATATTTAAGAATGTCAGTGTTTCATCTTGGGTACAGGGGAAATCTTACACCTGGAAATCCAGAGATAAAAAAACACAGTATCCCAGTATCAGCAGATCTGATTACACCCATCGCTCTAGGCGAGCACTCAAATAATCAAATGCTGAATCCAGCTCGGAAATTATATGACGTGTTTCCTGCATAAAATCCAGTTTTCTTTTTTTTATTTTAAGATAAAACACGGTGTTTAATTATCATTGTTGAAATTGCCCAGCTTCCGGTAGGAGCACCTTCAGCGTCACTGGGGTTTGCTCACTAGATAAGGGACTAATTAATACTGCTAGAACTGGTAGAAGGAACTGAATATGTAGGTAGAATTAGATAGCACATAACAATTTTCCGTTGACATATATATTTTACGAAGTCAATTTGTAATTGTTATTCGCCCAGGACTTATACAATTATGGAAAAGGATATACTTTTTTTTTTTAATTACAATTTTGAACGAATTCCTATTTCGACTTGTGGAATTGGCAATATACTTAAATAGAATAGGAACGATCAAATAGTAATTCTTTATTTTAGAAGGTCTCGTACAGTTGCTCGAGATTTCAAAATGCTGAATTAATCGCAGCTTAAACGAAAGGGTTATTTGGGCTCGTAGCGGTTTAACAAAATAGTTTATTCCCCATACCTTATTTCACGTCGTGTGTCCGTCGGTGACTGGTTTTTAGAGAGTCTACCATCAAGATATACTGTTGCGACCCATTTGAAATTGTTCTTGAATACTACATTACGTTTTTGGGTTAGAGTGGGGGTGGGGACTATAACGAGCAGTGTCACAACTTTTCGCCATATATAATCGTTATTTCAACAGATCCCCCCGCCCCCCCCCCTCCCCACATTGAAACAGATTATTTTTTTCATTATTATACCTCACGCTCATACCTCACGCTCATACCTCACGCTCATACCTCACGCTCATACCTCACGCTCATACCTCACGCTCATACCTCACGCTCATACCTCACGCTCATACCTCACGCTCATACGCCACTTAGTTTTAACCAAAAAAAATATGTATATAGTAAAATAAATTAATTTTAGCTGTTTTATTTCACATTCCACACGTTTAGGTTAACTCCCCCACCCTTTTTTTCTTCTTCTTCTTCCGTCTTATCGCCGTATCGCGTTATAATGGTTTACGTACGTCAAGATAAGACAACCATTGCGTGGGACGATAGGCAGGTCAGGTTAGATTACTCAAGCACGTAAGTTCCAGACAACTCTAGTTCAGGGTTATCTGGATAATTGCGTGGGAGGAGGACGGGAATAGACGCCATGTATTACCCATAAAAATAATTAACTGGCACTAAAAAAAAGAATCGACGTTGCTTCGGTTCCAGAGATAAAATTGGTTTGTGGTCCACGGATAGGTAGATCAAAGAAAGTTGTTGAAATGAGAGGGGGGGGGGGGGGAAACGGGGGAAGTCTCAAAAAAT
>CAXITT010000392.1:606332-627507 GCA_964033795.1 Lymnaea stagnalis | reverse complement strand
TCTATCTATCTATCTATCTATCTATCTATCTATCTATCTATCTATCTATCTATCTATCTATCTATCTATCTATCTATCTATCTATCTATCTATCTATCTATCTATCTATCTATCTATCTATCTATTGTTAAAAAAACCTTGGTTTTAACTTGGATACTATGATCAAGGAATGTTCCTCTTGAAAAGTTAACTTCATGGCGGTGTTAACGAAAGTTCACTAAATGTTGGTCGACTTGGCGATAACATTCCAGCCAGATCTGATGGGAAAACGGTCCACCGTCAGAAGGGCCCTTGTGTACTGACGCTGATCACAGGCCGCGATGGCAGACAGTGGTTGGGTTGGGGTGGGGGGGGGTGGGGCAGCCTGCTGATGGCACTTCTGGAATGTTCTTTTCACGTCTGGAGTGGTTCAGAAGTTTAGTTGTTTCTCTACGTTCTACCCTTGTTGTTGTCGGTGGAGGTGAGGGCTGGGCAAAGTCGGAGATTAAGTCGAGCAGTGAAGTAATGGTGGATGTGTCGGGAAACAACCGCAGACGTGGTTAATGTTGAAGTGGACACAATTAAAAGGGACACAATTAAAAAGGAGAGCAGTGTTGAAAAGGTGTATGTTTAAAGACGCAGTTCGGTGAACTGGTTCCTGGCTATGTACCAATCAAGCGCACGAAGCATCGTAATCCTCTTAGACCTGTGTCAGTCTTATGCAGATGGTGCCTAGTATAGTTTATGTGTCGCCAAACTTCGGCCCACAATGTGCCGCAAAACATCGGCCCGCAATGTGTCGCCAAACATCGGCCCGCAATGTGTCGCCAAACTTCGGCCTGCAATGTGTCGCCAAACATCTGCCCACGATGTGTTGCCAAACATCGGCCCGCGATGTGTCGCAAAACATCGGCCCGCAATGTGTCGCAAAACATCGGCCCGCAATGTGTCGCCAAACTTCGGCCCGCAATGTGTCGCCAAACATCGGCCCGCAATATGTCGCCAAACATCAGCCCACAATGTGTCGCCAAACATCGGCCTGTAAGGTGTCACCAAACATCGGCCGCCATGTGTCGCCAAAAATCGACCCGCAATGTGTCTCCAAACATTGGCCCGCGATGTGACACCAAACATTGGCCCGCCATGGTTCGCCAAACATCGGCCCACAATGTGTCGTCAAACATCGGCCCGCAATGTGTCTCCAAACATCGGCCTGCAATGTGTCGCCAAACATCGGCCCGCAATGTGTCGCCAAACATCGGCCGCAATGTGTCGCCAAACATCGGCCCGCAATGTGTCGCCAAACAGCCGCCCGCAATGTGTCGCCAAACATCGGCCCGCAATGTGTCGCTAAACATCGCCCGCGATCTGATTCTACCAAGATGCGTTTTTTTTTTGTTTGTTTTTTTGTTGTTTTTTTTTAAAGATTTAAATATTTGCTTCATGAATTTTTTTTTTTCTTAATGTCAAATTCGGCGCTATAGTGGGACTGTCATAAGTTCTCTGTAAAGCTTTGCATTCCCAACTTGGGTTAGCACCACTGTCGACGATTTACAGTTAGTTTTTTTTTTTAAATAAGGATATCGTGCTCCATAACAGCCGCTTATCTAAAAACCCACTGCAAAATGTCGACTGATCTCATGTATACCCTTGACATGCTTGGGGTACGTTCACATTTTTGTAAAACAGAGTGGCTTGCCCGTGGCTGCCGCCTACTTTTACCAATTTTTGGGGTTGGTTCCAAAATCATTTCTGTTGAGAATTTTGAGTTGGGGTTAAATGCAACATACTCAATAAATTTATTTTAAAAAAAATAAAATTATACCTTTACTCTTAATATTGTTTTATCTCTCCATTTACAGTTACGTCCCCCGACCCATGTTTACTTAAGCCAAACCATGACAACCACAAATGATATGAAAGCGGAACCGATATCCACAAACCCATTGTGCCTTTTTCGATACAAAATTTTTTTTTTTTTCTTTTTCGGGATCTTACCCCATGGCCTACACGTGAAACGGCCACCTCTATAAGGACAATCATGTGCTGCTGGCCATTAAATGTTGTGCTTTTATTTTGGTAGACAAACAAAAACGCCGACCTCTGGTTTTGAATCGAAAAGTTGTAAAGAAAGATATTAAATGTATGTTCTGTTTATTTACGTCACGTGATATAGAGTTCAAAACATTTAAAGGGTGTCTCTAAAAATCACAAAGTGCCCCCCGTCCCCTCTTTTCCACTTCAGATACGAGCATCGCGTTTAGGAGTATTTTAGTATCTAATCATGAAGAATTTGACAACACTATCTCACCCAGGGGCAGGTGGGGGGGGGGGCGCTCTGTTTTTGATAAAAGTGCAAATGAAAATTTTTTACAATTTTTTTTTTAAATTGCAAGAAAAGTATCATCAACACTAAACCTTTATCTTTACGACCGGTTGCAGAAATAGCTATGATAGCATCTCACTGGGAGGACAATGATTTAATATCTGAGCATGAAACTGAAACCATTTTTTTTCCCTTATACACTTTTATGTGATTTCGTTAAACATTAAAATGTCTTATGATGAAAAGAAATGTTCTTTTTTATATTTTATTGTGAGGCTTAGAGAAAAACCTAAGCAGCTTGTTTGAAATGAAACACGGAGATGATTCGGTTTGAAATCCCAGAATCGCTTTTGATCCATCAAATATGATATTTTTTTGTGTGCCTGATTTAAATTTACAATTTTTTTTTTCGCAAAGCCTTAGGATGCTAAAAAAAACAAACAGATGGGTCTGATTAGAGTCGGTGTGCAACATCTTTAAAGAAAAAAAAAAAAGAACAACGTGTCAGCATATAAACGTAACATATGTATCAAAACGCATACTATGTGGGTTGTTAAGTCAAGTCTGGATTTCTCTATTTATCGAACTCACTTTTCAAACGTATTAATGAGTATGGTAATTTTTTGGGCGGGTGTCAGATTCCTCGAAAACGAGATTTACAGGATCAAAGGGGTTTTCAGTTCCGTGATAGCGTCTAAGTCTTAGAGCAGTGAAGAAGGCGGCACGCGCCAAACAAAAAAAAGAAAAGACTTACAAGCACAAACGTTAACAGGAGAGATACAGTTTCGAGGCTGATGCCAAAATAAATCATCCCCCATTCCCATTAATTGGTCAGAGATTTCGATTGGTCAATGCAGGGAAGCACTAACGAAGAAGGTTAGAAATGTGTTGCCGAAGCTGAGGAATCGTTTTCATGACCTAGGTGAGGTGTGAAGTCTTTAAAAAACACTAATTTTTGTTTAAAAGTGTGGACATTTTGAAACCGGGATTAGAACCGCTTACCAAATCGAAACGATCGCTGATTCAATCATTATTGTCACCGAAGGAGTTAAGGTTTATGGTGTAAGATGGATGAGCTTTACGTCAGAGAGATACTTGAGAAGTCTCTTGTTTAAATTGCTCTAAATGTAAAATGTTGTCTTTGTTAAAATATTTATTTATTTACGTGCTGAAAATGACTATTTACCATGCAATCAAAAGCATTTCGATTTCTTTGGATCAAGTAAAGCATCGTATCTTATCGAACTTCTTTAAATTTAAAACACGATTGAGTGTAAACGGAGTTGAAAACAATGCAATTATTTTTTTATTCTCAAATATAAATGTGGTACTCTATAACCAATATGAAATGTGATATGTGGTACTCTATAACCAATATGATATGTGATATGTGGTACTCTATAACCAATATGATATGTGATACTATATAACCGATAGAACATGTGGTATTATGTAACCGATACAACATGGGGTGTTACGCAACTGCTATAATATGTGGTATTATGTTAGTGATATAATATATGGTGTTGTATAACCAGTATAGTATGTGGTGTTACATAACCGATCTAATATAAGGGAACACAATCACTTTCAAATCAATTTGCGTTTTAGATCCTTTTCTCTCCAGAGCTTTTTACCCATAGTACAAGAACTGGGATACATTCATCACATTTCGGATACATTCATCACATTTCGGATACATTCATCACATTTCGGATACATTCATCACATTTCGGATACATTCATCACATTTCGGATACATTCATCACATTTCGGATACATTCATCACATTTCGGATACATTCATCAGATTTCGGTTACACTTATCCTTACATCAAACATCTGACACTGCAGCTGGCAACTTTAAAATCGGGAACACATTCTGTCCTCTCCTAGTGGGAAAACTCCACCCAACCACTTGAAACCTCTTACACCGAAATTGAATTTGACTCCGCGGGGGGGGGGGGAGGCGATGAGCCTCGGCTCGTTTACAAAACTTCAACGCCCGCAACAATTTTAGATCCGCTGTGTTACAGATACTTAGTGGTGCTTGGTTTCCATCCCCCTTTTTTTTTCTCCGTCCGTCTTCGGCAGCCCACAGACTTCTCGTGTAGGGCATGTAAGTGATAACAAGCTGGAACAGAAAGACCGTGTGGGGGAAAACTAACGGTGGGTCGCGCTCATTTTACGAGCCATCTGTCGAGGGCCCGTGAAAACATCTGTTTTTTTTTTTTTTGGAACGGCAGATCTGGAAGGCGCGCGTTTAGATTAAAATAACGTGAGCAGGAAGTCAACAGTAACTTACATGGTCGTTTTGAGGAGAAACTTTTAGAGAAGCAAAGTCCTTTTATTTTTGGTGATACTTTAAAAAAAAACAAAAAACAACTCAAAACTAAAATGTAACGTTAAATATTGCTTAAACATTAAATGCCCGAAACAAAATATTTTCAAAACTAAAAAAGTTCCATTTTGTACAAATAAAGTTTTTCTTACAAAAATGAAAAGAAGTGGGTTTTTTCATTTTATGTAAAGAAAAACTGAAAAACATAACAAATACATATTTGAAAAAAAACTTAATTGGATTTTTTTTCCTTTTATAATATAATCTATAAATAGCAAAATCCAGCCTGGCAGCTCCCTTGATGACGTCTGCAAAGATTTTTTTTTTTTCCCTCCAATTTTCAAGCGGCTAGATTGAAACGTTGCGTATGGGATTTAAATCAGATTGTGTTCTGTCCAGTGTCCAGTGTATGTTGCAATGCCGGGGAGTTGCCTGCGGACTGCTTCGGCTAGAAAGATTGAGCCATTGCATTGAGAGGTCGTGATTTTTTGAAAGTTTGAAAGGATGATAATTTGCAAGATTTATAAAAAAAAATAAAAATGAACCGATAAATGAATAGGCATGAATGGGTGAAGGGGGGGGGGGTGAGAACGGTGTCAGAAGAAGGGAGCGTGTATCCACAAAGTGGATAGATCAGGGAATAAATGGATTAAAGAGGGCTGATAAATGGGCGATTAACCGTTGCGATAAATGATTTTGGGGGTGGGGGGGGGAACATTGGATAGTTAGCTCGGTTAACATGCGTGGATAGAATGGAGGATGTTAGCATGGATGGATGTGCCAATAATCATTTGAATAATTATTATGGATAAATTTTCAGTGGATTTTAAGATTATTTGGATAGTTACGAAGGTAGGATAGTATCCATTGGTTATTGTGTACGTTGGTTGGCATATATATTGGTCGGCGTATATAAATGGGTTTTTTAATCCTCTGGGCGTTTATGGTGATCCGTATTTTTATTGTTGGATGTATTCTTCTTTATTGATTCGAGTATTTATTGACGTGCATGCAATTATATTGCTAGGCATACATATTTATGGATGTGTAAATTGTGGCATTTACATTGATGAGTATACATGCTAATGTTCTTATATATTGATGGGTATCCATATTGGAGTATAATGATTGGTGTGTATATGTAATAGGAAGAATGTATATCTTGTAAAATGGTATAGCTCTTTAGGATTAAAAAAAAAACAACATTTTAATATGGTAGAAACTCATCTCTTGTAGATTGTCATTTTATTTCTTTATGTATGCGATTCCCAAAAACGTAAATTTCCTGTCCACAGTCTTGAATGCTAAGAGTACGCAAAGGTTAAATCTGGGCAGAAAAATGAAGTACTCAAATGTTAGATCTGGACAGAAAACTGAGTGTACGCAAAGATTAAATCTGAACAGAAAACTTAGGGACGCAAGGGTTAAATCTGGACAGAAAACTAAGAGTACGCAAATGTTTAATCTGGACAGAAAACTGAGTGTACGCAAAGGTTAAACAGGACACAGAACTGAGAGCACGCAAAGGTTAAATCTGGACACAGAACTGAGAATACGCAAAGGTTAAATCTGAACAGAAAACTAAGGGTACGCAAGGGTTAAATCTGGACAGAAAACTGAGAGTACGCAAAGGTTAAATCTTGGTAGAAAACTGGGAGTACGCAAAGGTTAAATCTGGACACAGAACTGAGAGTACGCAAAGGTTTAATAAGCTGGAACAAACAAACTGAGTGTACACAAAGGTTAAATATCCGGAAGAAACAACATGCCTGAATGGGCGTTCAGTAGCAGCGCCGTACGTTCCCAAGCAGGGCCGCACCGCGGTGCGTCCATCTTCTGACTAATTGATGTGCAAGTTGTGTCTCGGTGAATCCCAGACAGAACACAACCAACACGAGCCATCTCGTTAAAACCTTTTCACATCCCAAACACTTTCCTTGGACCACCGGTATCGTCGGATCCAGGCATTTCCCCTGGCCCAAAATGCGTTTCTTCCACCCTACACAATCTCAAGAACACTTCCGTGCAACAACAAAAAAGGTAAAAAAAAAATATTTCACAAAATCCTTCATAGTTACCCGACATCTCACCACATACGACACATAACATCGCATTACTGCAACATAGGGATCACAATAAATTTTAGGGGGGTTTAGAAAGTCTCTTTGAAGAGGTAGTAAAATGATAACATTTCAAAAGACTTTTCTGAGACACTAAGACTCTCAAATGGGTTGAAGCCACCTTACTATTTGGAAAAGATATAATTTGATTCCATAAAACACGGAATAAAATGAGATAAGATAAGATAAGATTATTTTATTGATTCAAACAAATGGAAATGTTTTATGATTGCAGATTACATTTTCATCACATAAATAAAACAATGTTAACACAAGACATTATCATAAATTATTTTCACTTGTAAAAAAAAAAAATTAAAAAAAACAGTCATTCAGTGAGTTCTCTTAGCCATATCAGGGACTTATAAGTTGTCATTAAGATTTATGACATCGGGGGAGCACGCTGGAAAATTCGTACAGATTGTGGAACAAAATAATTTTTATATCTTTCAGTCCTCGCCCTGAAGGAAAGAATTCGTCCCCAAAGGGCCGATCCTAAGTATCTGTGATGAAGATGGTGGGATGTATCATCCAAAATATGTTTAGTTTTGCAAAAACATCTTTCTTTAAACAGTTTTTCAAATGAGGGATGTTTAGTTTGTGCTATGTTCCTAGCTTTCTTGATTAGTCGGTTTATGCGGTGTTTAATATCAGACGTTGAACTCCCACACCAGCAGGTAATACTGACATTAAGTAGGCTGCCAACTGTTGCACCGTAGAATAAGTTGACGACTGATTTGCTTACAACGAAATCGTACATATTTTTTTTTTAGGTAGAAAAGTCTTTGGTTGAATACATGTAATATTTCATTACATCAACATTTCTTTATATTGACACTATAGTTCCCTTTACACCTGAGTTGAAGCATTTCTAAATACTACTAAATGCTTATATACTTTACGAATTTTAAATGAGTTGTAAATATTCGATTTAGCTACCTTTTTTACCTATTTAAAATATATTCTAAAATTTGATGACATATTTATCTTCTTACCTATGTGAAATCACTTTTAAACTGACGATATAATAATCGTTTGTCCTCAGTCAAATCAACATTTTAATTTTTTACAAACGAACGGACACGACTTCTAAATTGTAATTGCCTTCTGGCGCCCGGCCTTCTGGCGCCCGGTCGACTGTTTCATCAAATCCTACGTCAGTTCCGACCCCAACCCCCCCCCCCAACCGCCCCTCGTATTTGCCGCCCAGATGTTATTTGAACACTTTGTTCCACGGCCAGTCAGACACGGGAGATGCCAAGCTATTTCTAGATAATCAACGTGTTAAACGGTTTGAATTGGCTTTCTTCTGTTTAGAGCTAGTTTTAACCGTCGAGCCTCAGAATTTGTGCTGGGGGGACAACTACATTTTTTAATCTGGTAGTTAGTTTTAGGTAATTTTTAATATTTTTTTAAAATTTATTTTTTCCTATTTAGGTTTGAAAATTTGACCCAAACCATCCATACCACATCCACCAACCCCATCCACCAACCCCTAAACACCAACCCTAGAACCCCCAAAACCCTCAAATCCCCCCCCCCCTTCCCCCAAACCAATGTGTCCAAATATTGCCAAAAAAAGATTTAATGTCTCAATTTCTATAATACACAACGAAATCTTCAGCCTTATGTCACAGTGAGGTTGCAATCAAATCAACCGTTTGTGTCAAGAAATAACCCACTGGTCGGAACAGAATGTAGCCGGATCCCGGATTGAGATGGCGTTGTACAAAAAACAAAACTCAAGGAAACAACAGTCGCAATATAACTACGATAGCAATACCTTCCTGTAAAAAGCCACGAAAAGACCTCACTGGCGCACACATATCCGAAATGAAAAGGCAGCCCTTGTCCCAGCTCCGTGTGGTGTGCAGCCGCCAGAACAAAGATGTGAAGAGAAAATAACAGCAAAATGTTTTTTTTTTAAAGACAAATCATAAAAACTATTTACCGGAGTTCAGAAGTCACGCAAGAAGCTCGCTGTGCGACAAGGAAAAACGAATTATAACCAAACCGAATAATTGTCGCCTGACCCGAAACAAAAAAAATATATCATCACACCTTATCACCGGAGTTCAGACATCACGCATGAAGTTCGTTGCGTGACGGCCGTTTTAAAAAAAACTCGGTGATATTAAAATAAAACACGTGGAGTTAAAGGGGGGGGGGGTTGATTTTGAAGTTTGAAGAGAAAGCAGGACACACCAGAAGCTAAATAAATATATGTAAGAAAAAAAATAGCTAAAAAACTTGTTTTTTTTTTTTTTGGTTTTTTGGTTTTTTTTTGGATAACATCCAATTCACCAAGGGATGCAATGAAAGGTGATCCACTTTGAAGAGAAAGCAGGACACACCAGAAGCTAAATAAATATATGTAAGAAAAAAAATAGCTAAAAAACTTGTTTTTTTTTTTTTTTGGTTTTTTGGTTTTTTTTTGGATAACATCCAATTCACCAAGGGATGCAATGAAAGGTGATCCACAATGAAACTGTATCCACGGTAATCGCGACTGGACTAAACGTCTCATCTGGGATCTCACCCCCCCCCTCCCAACCCTCTTTTTGAAACATTTTCGGCGTATTTTATACGAAGACATACCGCCAAAGTTTATTTAAAAATCAGAGTAGCCAGCCAAATAACACAGCAATATTTTACTGTTATCAAGAGAAGATTTTTTTTGGAAAAAATTACTTTCCTTGAAACTATAAATAGAAATTATATATTTTTTTTTTTAAAATTCTTGAACGGATCAAATATCAAAGAAATGTTCGTATTTATCTGGTGTCATTATCAACATTTTTTTTTCTACAGTTTATTAAATATATACCAAATTAAATGTTGGTTGGTATTTAATTAATTATAACTTGTATCACTGTCATGAATAATAAATAATTTCTAATTGAAAAAACGAAACAAAACATTCTTTAAATCTTATTATTCAATCGAGATAAATTTATTGAAAAACGAAGAAAAATAAAACTTTATAAGTAAAAAATCACCATTACCACTTTCTCCATTTCAAAAAATAAAATAAAATAAAATATTAAAAAATTCCTTTCAACACAAAACTTATAATAATAAAAACAGAACCTTCTCTTACCAATTTTTACCCATTTTACTGTCATTACCTCACGATCTCATACCAACACCCAAAAAAAAAAAAAATGGAATAAAAAATACACTTTTTTTTATAACTTGATTAACTGGGCACAGCGATATTCGATTGACGAGGACGGATATACAGGGATCATTTCGTCCTTCCGCCTGACAAATACAGAATGCCCGCGAGGTTAATATTCCATTACATGGCAGGGCCAGAAAGCCCTCGTACTATGCGGCCCGCTGTAGATGGGTTTTGTATCGTGTTACGTTACTTCAAAATTGCAGAAATTTTCGTCTCAGTGTTCTCATCCGGAAAAAGAAAGAGCGTCGTACATGCATTGAGTTAATGTGTTCTCGACCGACAGGTCTTACAGGCGGCAACCCATACAAGCGACTACCACTATGATCGACGACCCCTAGAATCCACAACCCCTTAGAATCCACAAACCCTACAAGCCACAACCCCTTACAGTACAAGTGAGAACACCTAGAAGCCACAACCACTACAAACGACAACCACTACAAACGACAACCACTACACGCTACAACCTTACATGCCGAACCCTTACAAGCCACAACCACTACAAACGACAACCACTACAAACGACAACCACTACACGCTACAACCTTACATGCCGAGCCCTTACAAGCCACAACCGCTACAATCGACAACCCCCTACAAGCGGCAACTACTACAGGCCACGGCAGTTACAAGCCACACCTCCTTCCACCACTGAAGTACTCAGTCAAATATTAGAAACGGAACCGGGATTTTTGCGTATGCTACATAAAACTGTCTTTGTGTTTTATTTTATTGATCGGGAAACATTTTCTCAGTTTAATCTATGTTTAACATGCTGCTTGTGCATCAAGAGAATTTGTTTTAAAAAATCATATATGAAGGTTTATTAGTTAAGACTTGTTTATTTTATTTTTTTTATTTGTATTATTCCGTTTCATTTTTAGTTGCTAAAAAAACCGAGTTTGATTTTTATTTTGTACAGAATTTAACCCCATTCTGTAAATTATCTTAGGCTCTAGGAGAACTACTTCTTCTTTTTAACTATTTTAAATAATGAAAGGTGATTTTTAGGAACATGTAATGTGTGACCATTGTGCGAAAATAAGAATTAAGGACAACGACTTGGGGAGATGGGGTGGAGGCAGTTGTTCAAGCGGCACATTTTTTTGGTTGTGTGTGGGGGGGGGGTTGGGGGGGGGGGGGGGGGGGGGGGGGGGAGGGGGGTGTAACTAACTTAAATATGCAATTTTTTATAATAGACATTATTGTGGGTTGAAACAGTTCAATTCAGGAAACCTATTTTGTAAATTTCGTTCTAAACTGACTTTAAAAAAAAAACTGCATAAGAACATGTTACGACAGTCAAAATCCTAAGACTCAGCCACCTATAATCCGAATAGTGCTTGCTGCAAAAGGGGGGGAGGTAGAGTGTGAGGGTATGGTGGTGGTGGGTGGGGGAGTTCACATGAGAAGATCTTTTAAAACTTTGAGGTCGCCAGGAAAGCCAACACTCGGGTCACCGTATTAGGTGTCTGGGCTCCGGACTACAGCATCCATACAACGGATTAGAGTTTGGCTTTCGACTCGATGGACATCAGACTCGGTACGACGGATTAGAGCTTGACTTTGGGAGTAAACAGACATCAGACTCTGTACGATGGATTAATGCTAGACTTTGGAGTAAACAGACATCAGACTCTGTACGATGGATTAGTGCTGGACTTTGGAGTAAACAGACATCAGAATATAACACTATAGATTAGTCGTGGCCATTGGAATCAATGGACACCAACATCTATACGATGGATTGCGTGCTGGCTTTGGATTCGATGGACATCAGCAGATATCTGGGGATTAGTGCCAGTTTTGATAAGTCAATGGATATCAGCATCTATACGATGGATTGCGTGCTGACTTTGGATTCGATGGACATCAGCAGATATCTGGGGATTAGTGCCAGTTTTGATAAGTCAATGGATATCAGCATCTATACGATGGATTGCGTGCTGACTTTGGATTCGATGGACATCAGCAGATATCTGGGGATTAGTGCCAGTTTTGATAAGTCAATTGATATCAGCATCTATACGATGGATTGCGTGCTGACTTTGGATTCGATGGACATCAGCAGATATCTGGGGATTAGTGCCAGTTTTGATAAGTCAATGGATATCAGCATCTATACGATGGATAATGCGCTAGTTTTTTGGAGTCGACGGAAAGCAGCATCTATACCAGTGGTTCTCAACGTTTCTAACGCCACAACCCTTTATTACAGTTCCGTGTGTTGCTGCGCCGACCAACGATAGAATCATCTTTGCTGCTACTTTAGAACTGTAATGGTGTTTGTGTTTTCCGACGGTCTTAGGCAAACATGTGAAAGGATCGCTCCACTATTATCATAGGGGTCAGGGCTCACAGTTTGACAGCCTCTGTGCTATATGATGTATTAGTCGCGGACTTTGGGGGTCAAGTACACAAGTCTTGATGCCACTCTGAATCTAAGACTGACATAGGTATATGTTGCGGAAAAATTAGCTTGACCTCTTGACCTCCACGGCCACACTTCACCCCCATGGAAAATCTTGGCCTCAATGGACACACTTCATCACCACGGTCACACCTCATCACCACGGACACACTTCATCCCCATGGACACACTTCATCCCCATAGACACTCTTCATCACCACGGACACACTTCACCACCACGGTCACACTTCACCCCTGATCACACTTCATCACAGCGGACACACTTCATCACCACGGTCACACTTCACCCCTACGGTCACACTTCATCACCACGGTCACACTTCATCACCACGGACAAATTTGACCTCCACGGACACACTTCATCACCACGGTCACACTTCATCACCATGGAAACTCTTCATCACCACGGTCACACTTCATCACCACAGACACACTTCATCCCGGCAAATGCTTTTACAGATTCAGCTTAAAAAGAATTATATTTGAAAGTTAACAATAAAATCTCACCACTTACATGACCTTGAAATATCTCCCATACGTCTACAATTATTGATGTATAATCATAAAAATCGTGGTAATGTGCCTGTCAAATACAATACAACATTTTTCGTCTTCCTTGTTCTGAGAAATAAACCCTAGGAACATTATGTTAAACGAACCACACAGACATTTTCCATGTTCTATGAATGAATTTTATCTGTTTCCGCTGGAAATGCAACCTTGCTAATCCCACAAGGGGGTCAAAAATTAAGAAAGTTGAAAACAGTTAAATAAAAAAACAACAAAATCCACATTCCAGGCATCCAAGGGTGTTTACCCATCCCAGCGCCTTGACACACATCCTTCATTATCGCCCCTTGAACCATCTTCTAATCTTTCACATGGGGTATCAAACTGCTCATCAAGGATTCGGCTCAAGTGGAATGGAGGCACGTACAATGAAGCAGGTGAAAGCCAGAGAGAGAGAGAGAGAGAGAGAGAGAGAGAGAGAGAAAGAGACAGAGAGAAAGAGAGATGCATATTGAGTTAGGGAAAGAGAGAAGGGGAGAAATTAAGTGTGAGTGTGAGAGAAAGTGAAAAAGAGACAGTGAGAGTAAAAAAAGTGACAGACATGGTTGAAGTGTGAGAAGGGGAGTAGAATTTTATTTTGTGAGGAAACAGAGACTAAGAAAAAGAGGGAAGCTAGGAGAGAGAGAGAGAGGAGAGAGAGAGAGAGGGGGGGGAGAAAGGAAATAGAAGTTTAAATAATAGAAAGATAAGAAAAAAAATATTTAAAAATCGTTCGTGTTTGTGAGAGAGAGAAAGAGAGAGAGAGAGACAGAGAGAGTAGGAGAAATAGAAGCAAAAGAGTCAGCGGGGGAGGAAGAGGAAAAGAGATATGAAAGAATGAAGAGTAAAATAGAGAGAGAAAGATATTTGAAAGAATACAGAGAAGAAGAGAGAGAGATAGAGAAATATGAACGAGTTAGGGGAAAAAGAGTGAGAGAGAGAAATGAAAGAATGCAGAGAAGAAGAGAGAGAAAGAGATATGAAAGAGTAAAGAGAAAAGGAGATTTATATATATATAAAATAATACAGAGAAGAAGAGAGAGAGAGAGAGAGAGAGAGAGAGAGAGAGAGAGAGAGAGAGAGAGAGAGAGAGAGAGGAGGAAAGAGAGAGAGAGAGAGAGAGAGAGATGAAAAAGAAGAGAGAGAGAGAGAGAGAGATAAAAAAAAAAAGAGAAAAAGAGAGAGAGAGAGAGAGAGAGAGAGAGAGAGAGAGAGAGAGAGAGAGAGAGAGAGAGAGATGAAAGAATACAGAGAAGAAGAGAGAGAGATATGAAAGAGTACAGAGAAGAAGAGAGAGAGCGATATGAAAGAGTACAGAGAAGAAGAGAGAGAGATATGAAAGAGTACAGAGAAGAAGAGAGATAGAGAGAGAGAGAGATATGAAAGAATACAGAGAAGAGAGAGAGATATGAAAGAATACAGAGAAGAAGAGAGAGAGAGATATGAAAGAGTACAGAGAAGAAGAGAGAGAGATATGAAAGAGTACAGAGAAGAAGAGAGAGAGAGATATATGAAAGAGTACAGAGAAGAAGAGAGAGAGATATGAAAGAATACAGAGAAGAAGAGAGATAGAGAGAGAGAGATATGAAAGAATACAGAGAAGAGAGAGAGATATGAAAGAATACAGAGAAGAAGAGAGAGAGAGATATGAAAGAGTACAGAGAAGAAGAGAGAGAGATATGAAAGAATACAGCAAAGAAGAAAGAAAGTGTATTCATTTTGTCATACAGGCATCAGAAAGAGCGATCGATCACGGGAATTAACCGATAAAATCTGTTAACTTGGTTCATTAGCATATATCGTATGTGGTAAAGCATAACCCTCGCTGTGTGTCGTATGTGGTAAGGCATAGGCGCCGCAGTGTAGCGTCGTATATGGTAAGGCATATCCCTCGCTGTGGGGCGCATGTGGAAGGAATATCCCTAGTTGTATGGCGTATGTGGTAAGACATAATCTTCGCGGTGTGGCTTATGTGGTTAAGGCATAGTCTGTCTGATGAAACAACATAGTCTGTATGCGCAATGTATAAATAATTACATTCCATTTTAAAAGTTTCTTACTTTCTTGAACCACCAGAATCGTGCTAAGTTACGCCAATGATGTCAAAGGACTCAAATAAACATTTTAAAAAAAATTAACTTGTGTTCTTTTTTTTAACTTGCCGGGTTGTAATGAATATTTTTTTACATTTTTCAATTTTAATCATTTTTTTTTTTTAAATGTTGGACTCTCGATGGATCCCGGTTCTTAGTTTAAGAATTATGACAGCTCGTGGGTCTGGGGTTAAAACTTTTTTAAAAATTTTTTTGGGAAGTGAGAATGTAGATTCATATTGTGGGTTTCATTTCTTAAGATATAATTTTAAATACTTTTTTTTTTTAAACAATTTTTTTTTAAATTTTTGAGCTAACATTTTTGGAGCATGGGTTTGGGAAATGGGGGTGGGGAAGGGGGAGGGGTGCTGTACTCTGAAGTTAAGTATGAGTCTAACTCTATTTTAAGTAGAATAAATCTATTTCTATCCATTACACGTATTGCTGATAGTTGTTTTGGATGCCATGATACAGAAGTGGATCGGACAAGGTTACTCATTGCAACTAAAAATCTTGAGCAAGACATCCACAATTTTAGTTAGCAGCTACTGCACTAGCTGCAGAGCAAAAAAATAGCGGCGCAAGATATATAAAGGCTTGGGAGGGGGGGGGTGGGGGATATAACAATTAAAAGGACGTATCGGCCAAGCGCCTTCTTCGGCAGACAGTACAAAGAAAATAATCAACAAATTTATTAAAATTTGAAGGGAACAAAAAAAACACCACACCCCCCCCCCCCCCCCCCCCCCCCCGATCACGGTTGAGCTTTCTGAGTCCTTGTGTAGACAGAAACCAAAGTCGGCAGAATGGAATCTGTATTTCACGAATTTGATTAAATGAGAATTATATACTACAATGAAACCTTTCTTATTTTTTACCAGTGAACTAATTTATTACAGATGTATTGCGTTCAAATTGTTTTATTTGTGTGCTGACATTGTACAATGCAATGAAAAACGAACGCTTCCATTTGTTTAGATCAATAAAAGGAATCTTACCTTATAATGGAAAAGATTGAATTTGTTGGGGGTTTTTTTGTTTTTTTCAATGAGCTTAATAAGATTGAAACAAAAAAAATAACAAAAATTTAACCTAAAGTTAGTTGTGCTTTTTTTTTTTTTTTTTAAATTACAAATATTATTTCCAGCGATTTTAAGGTGTATGCCACCCCTCCGTGTGCTAACAGGAGACGCTCTATCTCTGTCTCTGTCTGTCTCTTTTTTTTGTGTTTTTTTTTTTTTTTTTTAAATTACAAATATTATTTCCAGCGATGTTAAGGTGTATGCCACCCCTCCGTGTGCTAGCAGGAGACGCTCTATCTCTGTCTCTGTCTGTCTCTCTCTCTCTCTCTCTCTCTCTGAGACGCTCTGTCTCTGTCTCTCTCTCTGTCTCTCTCTCTCTCTCTCTCTCTTTGACTTAAAAACGCAAATCTGGATTTGAAATCTGGAATTTTGGTTTTTAAAGGAAGAATGTTCCGGAACAAATATGGTTTCTGTGTCCTGTCATGTTTGGGAAAGTTCCTAACACGTTGCCCTCCAATAGCAAACCTAAAAGGAAAAAAATCCAAACCCCCCCCCCCCCCCCTTGATTAAATAATTTGATCTCATGAGCCAAGACAAATATTTGCCGGACCAAAAAATATTATAATATGCTAAAATGTCTTATTACGTGGGTTCGGTGCGGGCGCCCCATTTTATCCCCGAGTAAAATCAAACGGTTGGGGTGGGGGAAGGGGGTGGGGAGGGGGCGCACAAAATGAGTTCCAGACACCGAGGCTTCACCTTTCCAATTATCTAAAGCGATCAGTTGTCGTGTGTTGTTCCCACATGCCGGGGTGCCCTGGCTGAGAGGTGGCTCACACGTGCGGTGAGGGGGCGAGTGGGTGGGGTAGAAAACCCTCGGAGGGGCGCGCGGGGGGGGGCGGGGCAAAGAGAACCATCCTGGCACGTCTAATTAAACAAAAATCCATATTCCTGGTTTTTCATTGGAAAATCCTCCAGAGAAAAACTGGCTTTAATACGGGGGGAATATTTACAGGATCTTTTGTAAGAAATATCAAAAGGAATATTTTGGCATTGCCAATTTGTTTTTTTTGTTTTTTTATTAAAAAAAAATTAATTAAAACGAGAAAATTGTAGCGAATTTAAAGCAAAGATTTTTTCTTTACATTCTTGGTGATTCACAAGTCTGTATTTGAGGATTATATTTCTTTGTTTGAGATTATTTGTGAGTCACAAGTATGTATTTGAGGATTATATTTCTTTGTTTGAGATTATTTGTGAGTCACAAGTATGTATTTGAGGATTATATTTCTTTGTTTGAGATTATTTGTGAGTCACAAGTATGTATTTGAGAATTATATTTGTTTGTTTGAGATTATTTGTGAGTCACAAGTCTGTATTTGAGAATTATATTTGTTTGTTTGAGATTATTTGTGAGTCACAAGTCTGTATTTGAGGATTATATTTCTTTGTTTGAGATTATTTGTGAGTCACAAGTATGTATTTGAGGATTATATTTCTTTGTTTGAGATTATTTGTGAGTCACAAGTATGTATTTGAGGATTATATTTCTTTGTTTGAGATTATTTGTGAGTCACAAGTATGTATTTGAGGATTATATTTCTTTGTTTGAGATTATTTGTGAGTCACAAGTATGTATTTGAGGATTATATTTCTTTGTTTGAGATTATTTGTGAGTCACAAGTATGTATTTGAGAATTATATTTGTTTGTTTGAGATTATTTGTGAGTCACAAGTCTGTATTTGAGAATTATATTTCTTTGTTTGAGATTATTTGTGAGTCACAAGTATGTATTTGAGAATTATATTTGTTTGTTTGAGATTATTTGTGAGTCACAAGTATGTATTTGAGAATTATATTTGTTTGTTTGAGATTATTTGTGAGTTACAAGTCTGTATTTGAGAATTATATTTGTTTGTTTGAGATTATTTGTGAGTCACAAGTATGTATTTGAGAATTATATTTGTTTGTTTGAGATTATTTGTGAGTCACAAGTCTGTATTTGAGAATTATATTTCTTTGTTTGGGGAATCTTTGTGATTCACAAGCAATGTTCGCTCTAAGGTTTGTTGGTTCGTGTGCAAAATCATACAGTTGTGTGCTAATTTTTACAGCATCATTTTTTGTGTGTGCAAAATTTTGCAGCCCACAAACACAAACACACACTTACATGGAAATTTGCTGCGCGGGACTCAAAACTGCTGCGCGGCGTCTGCGGGATAGCTGCGCGGCCGCGCAGCTTAAAGGGAACATTGGTCACAAGTATGTATTTGAGAATTATATTTCTTTGTTTTAGATTCTTTGTAAGCCACAACTATGTACTTGAGAATTATAATTAATCTTTGTTTTAGATTCTTGTTAAATTCTTTAGGAATTATATAACGAATCTTACCTAAGCTCGGATTAATAGAGTAAACTCATGCAATATTGGACAATGGTTCTCTAATTTTATGAATAGGGGAGCAGGGTATTCAAAGATGAATGTACGTTCCACGGCTTATTCTTATAATATATAAAAGGTGAACAGGGTAACAACTTCAGCGGTCCTCAATGTATTACATTAATCCAGAAGATATTCTTCTGGTTCGCCTTGCACTCCACTAATCAGCGGCATGATATCCCGTTGGGTGTGCCACGTGAAGTTCGCCCGTCCACGGGGGAGTCGACCAAACATCCAGTCATCTCATCAGCTTCCCTTCAATCCACTTTCTTCCGATGTGTAGAGGAATTGTTTCATCCTGAGTATCGATCGCTTTCGAATGACGATCAATAAATCATCTATCCTTACTGATTGTGCGACTGGGAACAGAGGTGAGCACATCAAATATTTAAGCAGATCCGTGCTAGGTGCAAGGAAACATCTGGAAGACGTTACGATTGCAATGAAATCAAATATTTGATCCGCAAGTCCAGTGCTGACATCAGTCTTAGTCTAATAAACGCTTTGAACAAATCTGTTCGCGAATCTTTTTCGTATAAATGCCGTGATCAGTGGGGGGGGGGGGGGGGGGAGCTGTTCCCTACAAACACCAAGGACTGGACCACGACGCAACAGATGGATGATGACGCACTACCTGGTTAGCACCTGCTGTGTTACCCCAGACGCAACAATAATCAGTTGATTCCCTTTTATGTTGCGAACGCAGTGTCATATGCAATGAGTGCAAGAAAATGGGCGATGAGATAAGATAAGATGACAAGATTATTTATTTATCCAAACAAAGACGTATTTTTTTTAACAATGTATGCCATAGGTCTCAATGAGAAGCAACCATACAATTTCATTCATCTCTTATAACAATACAAAATTGTGTTTGGGAAACTTCTTATTCTCTAATCAGCCATTATTTTTTCATATAATTATTTTTATGGTGCGTAGCATAATCTTAGAAAATAGTTATAATCTGTCGTTAAATTATAAAGTATAAAAATCAAGTTTTTTTTAAATATTATAATTTTAAAAAGATACCAACATTAGAGTTTTAAAAAACTAAATTAACTTATGCAAATAGGAAGGGAAAAAAACACCTTACATTTAAAAAGAAACGATAAGTATTACAAATATAACACTGAAAAATTGTTATGAAACAAGAAATCATTTTGTGGTAAACATCAGTATATCAAATAACCATTTTTTAAAAAAAATGATTTTTTGTGTGAATGTTTACAAAATCTTGTTTTTGAAAGGGAACTTTTTTTTTATCTGTTGAATAGCGCATGAATGCTATCATTCCATACAATGTAAGCTCATAACTACAAAAAACAACGATAAGACTGATTATAAAACCACATGCTTTTATTGACTACAATGCGCGCGGGGGCCAAAAATAGCACTGGAATCTATTTCTGATTTGATTCTACGATCGTAAAAACCCGCCAGGTAACGCCATCGACAAAATACTATTTATAGAATAAGTTTACAACGAAATTACAAGACTCGCGACGCCTGTGGGAGGTGGGGGGGTTGAGTTGTGGAGGGAGTAAAATGGGTTTGGGTCCCCTCCCCCTTCTCCTCTTTCGTTTGGGCTAGGGGGGCCTGAATACTCACTAATTACAGCAAACACGCATTAACCCCTCGCCACGCCATTCCGACTGGCTGAGCTGTTCCTCTCTTTCATCTGTGGAAACTCAATAACTCCCGAGTCACGGAGTTAAAAGGGCTGTTCTGCTTTACTTCGTGTGAGCCATCTAGGCTTGCATACTACGCCTGTTACGTCTTCCTTCAGTAAGCAGGGCGCTACGCCGCTTTTTCCGACTTTTAAATATCATTTCATTCTCTTGTTATGTTACTTTTTTTTTCAACAGTGGCGTCATCAGGGTTGGGGTCACTCTCCCACCCCATCCACCCCATCCATCCCCCCCCCCCCCCTAACCCTTTTCCGCACTCTGACAGGGAAATGTGTTTCTGTTACAGTGGTGAAGTCAGAATCCTTTTCGACAATTTCTGCTCCGGCATATTGGCGTTTTCTCTTGTTATGTTTCTTTTTTTTTCAACAGTGGCGTCATCAGGGTTGGGGTCCCTCTCCCACCCCATCCACCCCATCCATCCACCCCCCCCCCTAACCCTTTTCCGCACTCTGACAGGGAAATGTGTTTCTGTTACAGTGGTGAAGTCAGAATCCTTTTCGACAATTTCTGCTCCGGCATATTGGCGTGACGTCTACGATTTCTGCTCCAGCATATGGGCGTGACGCTGGGATTTTTTTTATCGTTCAGAGATAAAAATAGAATGAATGTTTACGTTTGTGCAGCATTTTTCGCGTCGTTAAGTGAGTATCGCACCGACACAAGGCGCGTTATATCCGACGCACGCCGTGTTTCCGAAAAACGAATCGCTATAATTATCTCAAAATATTTCTCTACAATAAATTTCTAATTTTTTTGTGAGTTTCTCTCTCTCTCTCTCTCTTACACTTCTCTTTCTTTCTCTCTCTTTCTGTCTGTCTCTCTCTCACTCTCTTTCTCCCTCTTTCTCTCTCTTTCTCTCTCTTTCTCTCTCTTTCTCTCTCTTTCTCACTCACACCATCTCCCTCAAAGCTGAGTGAATTTTCAAAAACTCGTCTTCGATCGCATTATTAAAAATTATCATTAAAATTATTAGTTTTTTTTTAATCGCAGAAAGATATATAT
>CAXITT010000392.1:575336-585596 GCA_964033795.1 Lymnaea stagnalis | reverse complement strand
TTTTTTTTTTTTTTTTTACTTTTTCAATTGGTTGGACATACATGGATGATGGGTGGCCGAGTGGTCTGTACCAAGTTGCTGTTCTGGAGTTCACCCCCCCCCCCCCGTGCCCCCACCAAAGCCCAGTCAATCCAAAACATCACCAGCACCCCCGGGTCAACCCTGGACGGCAACTCATCTAAGAGAAGGAAACTCTGAGTTGAAACCCGGAGTTGGAGTCCCGTAGGCGGACAACAGTGGTACAACGAAACAATTTTGTGTCTGTCTTATCAATCTACTTAAACGCTTTGAACATCCCTCCTTATAAAACAATTTTTATTTCAAAATTCAAATATTTTCTTAAGAATAAAACATTGTAAGCCATTCAAACTGATTTTTCTTTTAAGTATAATAAGAAATTATAGAAATGGAGACAATAACAACAAAAGAAATATATATTTTTTAATAATGAGCCTGAAACTAATTAGTCTTTACGTTCATTTTTTTTTTTAAAAATGCACACCAAAGTGCGTAAAAAAGAGGAGCACGTAACCCTTTTCTTTCCCTCTATTCGGAGGCTCAAGTAGTCAGCATAGATTCTTAGCCTAAAAATCGAGTTTCTATAAATGTCTGACGTCAAAAGTGTCTGCTCCTGCAAATTAAAGTGACTAATTGGCGTGGTGGCAATATGTTCAATTCATCTCGGCAACTTTTCTAGTCAGAGACCTTTCGCTCATCCAATATTGATTTGGTGCTTGAGATATCAACCATTCCATACCCACATCGTGGACGAAAACCAGTCCCTGGATAACTAGTGGAGAATTCCACAAGATGGAATTGAAGGATGGCATTTTGTTGCTGTTGACAGTCTCCTTACATTTTGTACACAATAAAACAGTAGAATCAAGCTGTCTTGAAGAGCTCTGTCCCGTTTCAAAACAGGCCAACCACAAATGAGGTATCCGATATTGCAGTTACAGGTGTAGAGTATGCTAGTAATTACACCCGAACGGATTTGTATCAATATATATATATATATATATATATATATATATATATATATATATATATATATATATTTTTAACAGGCCAACCACACATGTGGTATCTGATATAGCAGTTTTAGGTGTAGAGTGTGTTAGTATTTACACACGAGCGGATTTGTATATATATATATATATATATATATATATATATATATATATATATATATATATATTTGGTACGTTGACTTCATAAGGTATTGACGAATTTTAGAATTAGCCGAAATTCTTAACTTTTTACTTTGTCTTTCAAATAAATCTCAACTCCAGGGTAAATAATATAGATGTGATATAAAATCTAGAGTAAATATCAGATATTAGGTTCTGGATATCAGTTTGATATTATGTCCAGGGTGCACGCAATATAAAGCCCAGGGTACATGTCAGATATAGAGACGGGGGAATATATCAACATTATGAAAAAGAGTTACGCTATCTTTATTCTTAAGCATTCCGTTTTCCTATGTTTGTGTTGTCAAAGTGTCGTATGGGGGGGGGGGTCGTTTCCCCAGCTATATGCTGACAAGAGAACAGTAGAGTTATTTTTATTATAACAAGAACTGTTGGATCTTAAGTCAAAGGTAGAGGGGGGGGGGTGTTCAGCAGATGCTCATTTTTTGACGCAATTTCATCAGAACGAATTTCACATTAATTCTAATTGGGCCAACTAAAAACACGCTTATTCTTCTTCTTCTTCTTTTTTTTTTTTTTTTACTTTTTGAATAATTTTTTGTGTTGCTGTTGTAGTTATTTTAAGCCCCGGTAGCTGTTGGTGACCGCACTCGCACCAGGCAAGTGCTCGCAAATGAATTACTTTTAAACGAACAAACAAAAACAAAAAACAAGAAAAATAACAAAAACAAACACGCCTAAAAGACAAACTGTTTTCAAAACCATAACACATTATTAACATTTGATTCAGACCCCCCTTTCATAAACAGGCATAACAACGTGTGTCGCAAAAGTGTGTCGCTTGAATGTGTCGCAAGATTTTGTTTTTTAAAAAGTCATAACAAAGTAAGTGTGTGTCGCAAGATGTCGTTGTAAAGTTTATGTTGGCATAATTTTAACTACCGTAAATTTATGGAACGGCAAAAGCTCAAAGACTTACAAAACTTGAAACAGTGTGTACGATGCGATCAAAATAAGTTTCCCTTTATTTGGATCAAGATAAGCAATCTATCTTATCTTATCTCATATTATCTATATTTAATAGAAAGGGGTTGTTTGTTTTCAGTAAACGCCATATATAGCTAAAATGGTGGCTGGCTGGCTGGCTGGATCTCATGTCCACGTGACTGTGCAAAATTTTGTTAAATTGCTAGAAGGCACGCGTATTCAATATTTTTTTTCTTAAAAAAAAAATTGGCTTAAAAGCTACTAACTTAAATATGTGTAATGGTAGAAGACTCATAGTGCTGTCAGATAGCTGAGACGCAATCTGCTTATATGCGGTCAAAAAATCTGAGATGAAAGACGCGAGTGCGGTCAGAAATATCTGATTTGAAATACGCGAGTGCGGTCAGAAATAACTGAGATGAAATACGCGAGTGCGCTCGGAAATAACTGAGATGAAATACGCGAGTGCGGTCAAAAATATCTGAGATGCCGTACGCGAGTGCGGTCAACTACCTGAGGCGCAATATGCTGGTGTGGTTAAATGCCTGCGACGCGACCTGCTAGTTTAGTGACCTTAAAATAGCTCATCAAAAGAAAACAGTCCACGAGCGTCAAATATGTTGAGTTGTCGGCCTTTTGTATGACTTGTGGGTTGCGGAACGAACGATCACAGCTTAAAAAAAACAACAACAGTTGAATAGTGTTTATTTTTTGGAAGAGTATCCCACCTTAGCCTAAACCAGAGGTCGGAAAACCGCGGCTCATTAGCGACCTGAGTGCGGATCAGCCAGTCGGCCACAAATCTGTTTTGGCTCCGAAAAACATGGTTCTTGACAGGTTCTTGAAAAGAAATTTGGCTCTCAAAGAAATTTACTCGTCCTACTGCTGCTTATTTCTGTTCGGCTCTTTTGACTAATGAGTTTGCCGACCAGTGGTCTAACGAAGCCCAAATATAAACACATAAGGTACTTAAATTAATTGAATTCTTACATATCACATGGTGCTTGACACATTGCAGCTGCACTGACATCATTAAACTCTACAGTGGACAAGATCTCGTGATACTACTTATCATTCGCTAATCAATTCGCCCAACGTAATCATAATGCAACGTCAATGAACAGTGGGTTCTCTTATTTTTGTCGTAAACGTTATAATTAAAACACTACACATTTGTACCAATATTAAAACCGCTCATGAGATTTTGTTTCTGTAAATGTGAAAATAATAATTTTTTTTTTTTTAATTGTAAATTCAGGATTAAGTTCACCGGAGATGCTTTTCCGAAACGAAACTTTGCGTTTTAAAAATGCTTTACTAAAAAAAAAAAATTATTCATAAAGCCAAGTTACCTTAGACATGGAGACATTTTAATCTCAAACACAATGGACTCACCGTTAACCGAATCCACAGCTGCTCCGTGCCTTATCTCCCTTTATTCGAATCCAATTTTTATACTTGCGTTCTTCGCTCGTCTGTTGTAAACTCAGCCAGCCGAACTGATAGAGCACGAGTGGTCGTGAGAGAGGGAGAGAGAGAGAGAGAGTCTGGCCCGAGGAGGAGGAAGAAGCGAGGAGGGTGGGGGGCAAGAAACGGTACTCAGAACGGCGAGAGCAACAGGTCTGGTAACACGAGGCATCCGGAATGCAAGCCGCCCAACGTCTGCTGTTGCCTCCCCCCGCCCCCGCCCCCCCCCCCCCCCCGGTGCGGTCGGGGCTAACAAAAGGCGATTATTGCCGTAACAAGTTGGTTTGACGGTAAAGGTGAGACCATGTTGTCAACACGCAACGGTCTCAACGTTTGAAGACAGGTGCTCAACAATGTTTGGATGCAGCGAGTGTCTTAACAAGACAGGTCGCTAAGTTGGCTTGTTTCGTTGATTCATAAATTAGAACAATACAAGGGGGGCTTAACCGGATGCATTTCTTGTTGTTGTTTTTTTTTTCCACTTTATCCGGGATTTTTGTGAAGTCTACACTCTAGAAGTCCACACGGTAAAAAATAGCTGCAACTTTGCAGCCCTTAAAGTAGTGGGTCTCGTCCTTCCTCATGCCGCGACCCTTTAAAAACAGTTTCCCGGGATGTGATGGCCCCCCAACCATGACATTATTTTCGTTGCTACGTCATGAAATATGTGTTATCCGATAGTCTTAGGCGACCCCTGTGTAAGGGTCGTTTGACTCCGACAGGGGCCGCAACCCTAAGGTTGAGAACCGCTGCCTTAAAAGCCTCGCCAGGACACATAATATATTAATATTCAGAGGCATGGATTATCTTGCTATCACTTGCACAGACACCGCCTTCCCCGGGTATTTGTGTATCACTATTGTTCGAGAGAGGCGTCCCATCCACCAAGCCGTAATCAATCATTCCCCCCCCCCCTCGTCATAATCCAATGCTTATCTTAATATGACTGGTTTGGTTGTGTCATATTAAATTGAATGACTAACTTTTTGTGGCGAAGTTCAACTTTAACAAACATGATTTTAAAAAGTCAATTGTATGTTGATAAGATTAAGATTAATCCCCTGGGAATGAAGGAGGAGGCAATGAAAGGTCAAGTTCACTATCCTAACCCGAGCGACCCGCCTTGAAGACCAATGACCTAATCACGTAAAACCGTTCCGTTTCCAAGAAGACATCCCCCCCAGCGAAAAGCCCGATGCCTCGGGGCCCCTCAGGAGCTCCCTGGCTCTTTACGTTTCTATCAGCCGTCCACACTGCTTACTTCAATCTTCCATTATCAACCCTCGGTGACAGTCTGGCTTGGATGGTTCCACTGGTACATTAGCAAATGACATGGTGAGGCTGGGTGGGGAGAGCGGGGTGGGGGGGAGCAATCTGAAGGCCCTGGGGAGGGGTGGGCGGAAAGAGGAGGTGTTAACTGTCTTGTCCCTCTTGACGGGCCAACGTCAGGGCGTGAAATAAAATATTTGATTAAGCCAGACATGGTTTATGGAAAGAACCAAAGGTTCCCGGAATATGTTTAGATTTGTGGGCATCACGTGGCTCATGAAACGGTGGACTAACGACCCAGGGGTCTAAATCTGCAGGCAGCCTCGACGAGAAGTGTGGTTGTTGCATTTCCTCTTGCATATAATATATTGCTGTAAGTTCTTCCGTTGATACATATATTGCGACACGGTATACTACTCAATCATTGCCGCTTCTGTTCTCCGATATCCCCCTGAAGATCCTAGCGAGACGAGGTTCCTCCCTTTATAAATACAGTAGAGCGTCAATTACATGAACGTCGACTAACCGAAACGCTGGTTATCCGAAATGCGGATGTCTTTTTTTAGGCGCTATCATAGTACGCATTGCGCATGGTATGGAGATTTGATTAGTTCCGATCACTGTAGCACAATACAAATAAAATACAGATACGCTCAACACATGTTTCTCCAGAAAATATCAGATTGTTTTAGTGCGATCTTCCAAATGTGTATGTATATACATATATATATATATATATATATATATATATATATATATATATATATATATGATTGATTATTTGTACTGGGTACATTTACGAACAAGAAATTTTATTTTCAGGGAGAAAAGAGTAAAATCGGTTGGTGAATACCATTTCCGTTTTCATATCCTTTGTTGTTGTCGTGGTTTTGGCAGAGGGAACATGGTGACATTACCGTGAATTGTGAGGAAAGCAAAATTATTCAGAGAAAAGACATACATTTTAATTTTTAAAAAAAACCAAACAAATATAGTATTGGTTCCGTTTTAATTAACCCTAACTTAACTTACTGGAATCGAGTTTAGAAACAGAAAACATGATTTTTTTTGGAGCCTACCCAAAGGGGTAAAAGAAAGGCGGAAACCACGGGGAAGCGACTCTGTTTTACAAAAAATGTGAACGTATCCCACAGCGCTTGTCTCCGTGCTATTCTCGCATGCTCAAAGCGCTCTGATGTCATAAGATCTATTTAAAGAAACATGTCTCTCTCTCTCTGAATTGATTTTTTTAATCGTTTTCAATTTCGCTCAAAGAATATGCGCCAGCAGAGACAAAACGAGCTCGGTTTTTATTCTTGGCGTCTTACATCTAGTACATGGAAATGCCCTTCAGCTGACCGGATACCCCGTGCAGCTGACCGGATACACCGATCAGATGACCGGATTCACAAATCACCTGACCGGACTCACCGATCAACTATCCGGATACACCAACCAGCTGACCGGATTATACTGTGTTGTACATCATTAAATTGTTCTCCGAATCATCTCCCGGTCCAAATTACTTCGGATAACCGACGCTCTTCTGTAAATAAATTGAAGTTTCCACTTCCGAATTAATTAAAAGTACCTAGCTAAAATCCTTTTTTTTGGGGGGGGGGGGGGGGGGGGGGGGTGGTTTGTTTTTTTTGTTGATGCCGCTTGTATGATTATATTTTTCAATAATGAATTACTGCACGTCTTAGTCATTTTGATTGCACCGTGATGTTTTAGCCCCAAAGAAAATTAAATAATACACACTGGCAGCTCTCCTTCTGATAAAGCAACACTCACACTTAAAAAAAAAAAATATGTATTTTAAATATGTTTTTGTTTCATTTCGTCTTTCTTTTGCTTTTAAAACTGAGTCCAATTAGTTTTTCGTTAAGGATTACGTCGTGAGATATCCGGAAAATGTGTTTTAAAAAAAAAAAACAAAAAAAAAAACAACAATTTGCAGCACAGATCTTTCACGATTATTTTATTTGATTGTTAATCATTATACTGGTTTTTTTTAACGTGTGCCATTAGCATTAGAGAGATTTCAATGAATCGCCTGAGGTGAACAGAAACGAGCCGCGGTGCGGAACCTGCTATGGCTATTTTTTTTTTGGTCGTTTGGGAAGTAACAGGAGCTTTGGCACGGGCAGAAAACATGGGTTTATCATTAGGGCAAAAAACATGGGTTTATCATTAGGGCAAAAAACATGGGTTTATCATTAGGGCAAAAAACATGGGTTTATCATTAGGGCAAAAAACATGGGTTTATCATTAGGGCAAAAAACATGGGTTTATCATTAGGGCAAAAAACATGGTTTTTGTCATAGGTTTATTATAAGGACAAAAACATGGTCTTGTCATCGGCGGAAAACATAGGTTTATCATTAGGACAAAAAACATGGGTTTATCATTAGGACAAAAAACATGGGTTTATCATTAGGGCAAAAAACATAGGTTTATCATTAGGACAAAAAACATGGTTTTATCATTAGGGCAAAAAACATGGTTTTATCATTAGGACAAAAAACATGGGTTTATCATTAGGACAAAAAACATAGGTTTATCATTAGGGCAAAAAACATAGGTTTATCATTAGGGCAAAAAACATGGTTTTATCATTAGGGCAAAAAACATGGGTTTATCATTAGGGCAAAAAACATGGGTTTATCATTAGGGCAAAAAACATGGGTTTATCATTAGGGCAAAAAACATAGGTTTATCATTAGGGCAAAAAACATAGGTTTATCATTAGGACAAAAAACATGGTTTTATCATTAGGGCAAAAAACATGGTTTTTGTCATAGGTTTATTATAAGGACAAAAACATGGTCTTGTCATCGGCGGAAAACATAGGTTTATCATTAGGACAAAAAACATGGGTTTATCATAGGACAAAAAACATGGGTTTATCATTAGGGCAAAAAACATAGGTTTATCATTAGGACAAAAAACATGGTTTTATCATTAGGGCAAAAAACATGGTTTTATCATTAGGACAAAAAACATGGGTTTATCATTAGGACAAAAAACATAGGTTTATCATTAGGGCAAAAAACATAGGTTTATAATTAGGGCAAAAAACATGGTTTTATCATTAGGGCAAAAAACATGGGTTTATCATTAGGGCAAAAAACATGGGTTTATCATTAGGGCAAAAAACATGGGTTTATCATCAGGGCAAAAAACATAGGTTTATCATTAGTGCAAAAAACATAGGTTTATCATTAGGACAAAAAACATGGTTTTATCATTAGGGCAAAAAACATGGTTTTATCATTAGGACAAAAAACATGGGTTTATCATTAGGACAAAAAACATAGGTTTATCATTAGGGCAAAAAACATGGGTTTATCATTAGGGCAAAAACATGGGTTTATCATTAGGACAAAAAACATGGGTTTATCATTAGGGCAAAAAACATGGGTTTATCATTAGGGCAAAAAACATGGTTTTTGTCATAGGTTTATTATAAGGACAAAAAACATGGTCTTGTCATCTGCGGAAAACAAAGGTTTATCATTAGGGAAAAAAAAAACATGGTTTTTGTCATAGGTTTATTATAAGGACAAAAACATGGTCTTGTCATCGGCGGAAAACATGGGTTTATCATTAGGACAAAAAACATGGTTTTTGTCATAGGTTTATTATAAGGACAAAAAACATGGTCTTGTCATCGGCGGAAAACATAGGTTTATCATTAGGGCAAAAAACATGGTTTTTGTCATAGGTTTATTATAAGGACAAAAAACATGGTCTTGTCATCGGCGGAAAACATAGGTTTATCATTAGGACAAAAAACATGGTTTTGTCATAGGTTTATTATAAGGACAAAAAACATGGTCTTGTCATCGGCGGAAAACATAGGTTTATCATTAGGACAAAAAACATGGTTTTTGTCATAGGTTTATTATAAGGACAAAAAACATGGTCTTGTCATCGGCGGAAAACATAGGTTTATCATTAGGACAAAAAACATGGTTTTTGTCATAGGCTTATCATGAGGTCAAAAACAAAGGTTTGTCATATTATTATTTATTTTGGGGTGACTGGGATAGTTTAAATGCTTGAAAATAGCCAATAGCCAATGCGACGCCAACCGTCATTTGCAAACTGCAAAGCTCTCGACGATTTGTGAATTCCAGGCCGGATCCCGTGGACATCCCACGGTGAGGTCACGTGGCCTGAGGTCAAGTTAAAATGTAGTCAAGTATGCAAATTTGACGCCTGCGGCTGGACACCAATCAATGGGTTTAATTATTCCTGAATACGGTCTTTTCTCAAAATTGTCGGCCAACAGTTCAATCCGCATTACGAGATGTTCTTGTATTTGATATTTATAGGTTTGATATGTTTATATAAATGGCATCATCTCTCTCTCTCTCCATATATAAATATATATGTGTGTGTGTGTGTGTGTATCCATCTCCATATCTCTCCCTTTCTCAGTCTCTCCCTCCATCATTCTGTCTCTCTCTCCATCTCTCTCCATATCTCGCACTCTACCTCTCTCTTTCCCCATCGGTCTAATCTCCATCTCTCTTTCCAGTTCTCTCTCTCTCCATCTCTCTATTTTTCTCTGTGTCTGTCTTCTGCTATTTCCCTGCTAAGCTCTCTCAAAAATGTTCGATCCCAAAGTTCTTCTCACATTTTCTCTTGCCAAGAGTCACTCTTTCATTAGATTTTACTCCAGCTCACCGTATATGTCTCTCCTTCCCTCCTCTCTCTCTCTCTCTAACACAGACAAAATCTCTCTCTCTCTCTCTCTCTCTCTCACACACACACACACAGACAAAATCTCTATCTCTCTTTCTCTCTTTCTCTGTATCTTTTTCTCTTTCTCTAGAACAAGTAGACCATATCTTTCTCCTCTACACCAGATTCCAAGTGAACTTGGAACAAAACACTTTTACACATGTTATATAATTCGCCTTTGGAGTAGCGGTCTTTACAGACTCCTGAAGTACACGTAATAGGTCACCATGTGAATCCTACCACTTCCACCGTAGCATCTCTAATTCCAATGCTAAAAACACACCTTTTCCTCTAGAAACAGTTAAACCTGTTTGTCTCCCCAGATCTCTGACGACGTTATCATCACCTATTAATTCCGATTCCAACCCCCACCCCCCCCCAAACCCCCCTTTTTTTCCCCTACACCCGAACACTTTCACCATCTGAACACCGTCACAGATCGTTCCTGTCTCTAATTACAATCAAGCCAAGCGTTCCACATAAATCAATGAGTCAGCCGGGATTGATAGATTAGAGGAATCTGGTCACGGGTCACTAACGACAATGGTCAATAAATCCCCCCCCCCCCCCAGGGTCCAAAATAACTTTTAATTAAAATGCCGCAAGGCCGGGTGAAAAAAAAAAGGGGGGG
>CAXITT010000392.1:557605-570394 GCA_964033795.1 Lymnaea stagnalis | reverse complement strand
TGTGTGTGTGTTTGTTGTGTGTGGTGTGTGTTTGTTGTGTGTGGTGTGTGTTTGTTGTGTGTGGTGTGTGTTTGTTGTGTGTGGTGTGTGTTTGTTGTGTGTGGTGTGTTTTTGTTGTGTGTGGTGTGTGTTTGTTGTGTGTGTGTGTGAGTGTGTGCATGTATGTATGTGTGTGTGATGAATGCTCGGTAATAGTTTTAGATTGTTTCGTTTTTTTAGCATTGTTCAACAGCCTGAGCTCACAGTGATTTTGGAGACTTTGAAATAATTGTGACATTTATTCTGTGCAAAGGATTCCAATTATGGCGATTGCCACGATAACACCCCTGTGGGGTTGATGGTTACTTTTTTCTTTTAAAAAATTCTTATTGAATGTCTTAATACAGCTATTATTATTATTAGGAAATGAAGGGTTGTTGGGGGGGGGGGCTGGCTTTAATTAAAGTCCCCCCCCCTCAAACCCTTAAGCGATAATTGTGTGATAATCTATAGAAGATGCGCTCGTCAGGACAAGTTCTCTGCCGGCAACTCTTTCCACACTTCCGCACAAAATCCCAATTACTTCACTCCCCTTGGTTCCGTGTCTGTGGAGAAGGGGAAAGGTTGGAATCCAAAAATTCCTCAGTCAGTTTCCATTAAAGAAAAGTGAGGAAAGTGAGGAGTTATCTCCTCCACCCTCCACCTTCCCTCATTTCCCCCCCCCCCCTTTTTGCTCCTGTGCTATTTCGTCTTGTAGATCTTATGACATCGTCATCAACAAATTAAAGCCGAGCGATGTTTTCTTTAGCGCAATCCTTCGTAGGGAAACTATCTAGTCGTTTCTTTATATGTTTATACATGTACATACAGAGGGAGAGAGAGAGAGAGATGAATAGAGAGTGAGAGAATGGGAGGGAGAAAGAGAGGGGGAGAAAGAGAGGGAGAGAAAGAAAGACGAAGAGATAAAAAGGAGAAATGATTGAGAGTGGGGAGAAGGAAAGGGAAAGGGGAGAAATAGAGCGGAAAGAGAGAGGGTGAGAAAGAGACGGGGAGGTATAGTGATAGAGAGATGGTGAGAGAGAGGAGGTATAGTGATAGAGAGAGAGAAATGGCATAGTGATAGAGAGTGAGAGAGAGTGACGGTATAATATACAGAGAGAGTGCGGGAGAGAGAGAGAGAGACGGAGAGAAAGAGAGAATTTATAGTGATAGAAAGAGGGACAGAAGGTGAAGTATATAAAGGGAAAGAGGGAGATTCTAAACGCCGCCATCATGAAATTCAAAATGTCGTGTCCGTTCTCAATAATCCTAGGGGCGTGCTATTAAATCTCCTATTAAAGGTCCTTTTAAATGTCCCATCATGTGTCCCGTTAAATGTCCTTTTAAATGTGCTATTAAATTTCCTATTGAATTTCATATTAAATGTCCTATTAAATGTCATATTAAATGTCCATGGTTTGGTGCAGCATTGACTATTGTCCTAAGAGCCATCCTGTACTGTAGTTCTACATTTTGGAAAGTTTTTCAAAAAAAATTGTATACAGTTTTTTTTTGGTAAAAAATGTGTATAAAAAAAACTTTACAATTGTTACCCAAATTATTTAATGCAACGAGGCAACAGTTCGGCAGGATAGCGCCATATGCTAGAAAGTGTGTGAAGTTTAACGAGATAATTTCAGTGGAGCAGTTTAAAAAAATCTAATTTTCAAACATGGCAACATTGATTTTTATTTTTAAATACCTTTAAAAAGCCATGAATGACTCTCAAAAACTGACTCTCAGATACTGACTCCAAGGTAAAGAGTCTCAGATGATAATTCACAGATACTGACTCTCAAATACTTACTCTCAGATACTGACTCTGAGAAACTTATCCTCAGATAGGGACTCTCAGATACTGACCCTCAGATACTGATTCTCAGATACTGACTCTCAGATACTGACTCTCAGATACTAACCCTCAGATACTTACCATCAAATACTGACACTCAGATACTGACTTTTAGACAATGGCTCTCAGATACTGATTCTCAGCTATTATTCTTCTCAGCTGAGGCTCAATTTTACAAAAAAATTTGTTTTCTGAACTACTGGAGAGGTCTGGCGACTGAACAGAAGATTTACAAAGCTTACTGTGATTACGGGATTTGGGGGGGGGGGGAGGGGGAGTAGAATCGTCAATCTGATTATAATCTTACGGAAAGGGATGGATCGGCCCCTTTTAAAGAGATCATAAAAGTATGATATTCAGCTCTGGAGATTCAGCTTGTTGGCCACACAAAATTTAAAAAAAAAAAATATTATTATTTTTTTATAATTTAAAGTTATTTAGTTTGGCGAATTGGTTGTTAATTTAGACCTTTCCATCACGTTGTACTTTACGGCTGGCGTCTGCTCAGGCTGCCCTATGTTTAAATAAAAAATTCACATCACTTCTTCTTTTTATGTGTGCAAAGATTCATTGTCGCATAACACATCGTCTACATATCTTTTATGGTCATCAATGCAGCCACACAGTTGTTAAGTCAGTGGGTCTCAACCTGTGGGTCGCGACCTTTTCCGGGGTCGCACGACCACCTTCCAAGGGGTCGCCTAAGACCACCTGCAAACATGCATATACTCTACAGTAATGAAGTAGCAATGAAAATAATTTTGTGGCCGGGGGTCCCCCACAACATGAGGAACTGTATTAAAGGGTCACTGAATTAGGGAGGTTGAGAACCACTGTTTTAAGTGATTTGAATCCCACCTCTGGGGATTTTTTTAAAAAAATATTTGTAGGATAACGGAAATAAATGTTAATTTTACATCCATCTCGCATATGTTGGTTTTTCTTTTGATTTTTATGTTTTTTTTCTGTTGTTTTTTTTCTTTGTTTTTTTTTCCTTGTTGTTTTTTAACTATCAATTTGGCTTTCGAAAGACTTCTTTAAATACAAAATGATTAGGGTTATTTTTCTAAAATGGCTGAATTTAGTAATAATTGCGTAAATCGTATAAAAGGAGATCCATTAAGAAGTTTTACTCTGGTGAGTTGAAGGTAAATCTCCCCGAAGTTTTACTCTGGTGAGTTGAAGGTGAATCTCCCCGAAGTTTTACTCTGGTGAGTTGAAGGTGAAGCTCCCCGAAGTTTTACTCTGGTGAGTTGAAGGTGAAGCTCCCCGAAGTTTTACTCTGGTGAGTTGAAGGTAAAGCTCCACGAAGTTTTACTCTGGTGAGTTGAAGATAAAGCGCCCCGAAGTTTTACTCTGGTGAGTTGAAGGTGAAGCTCCCCGAAGTTTTACTCTCGTGAGTTGAAGGTAGAGCTCCACGAAGTTTTACTCTGGTAAGATGAAGCTAAATCTCCCCGAAGTTTTACTCTGGTGAGTTGAAGGTAAATCTCCCCGAAGTTTTACTCTGGTGAGTTGAAGGTAAATCTCCCCGAGGTTTTTCTCTGGTAAGATGAAGGTAAATCTCCCCGAAGTTTTACTCTGGTAAGATGAAGGTAAATCTCGCCGAAGTTTTACTCTGGTGAGTTGAAGGTAAATCTCCACGAAGTTTTACTCTGTTAAGATGAAGGTAAATCTCCCCGAAATTTTACTCTGGTGAGTTGAAGGTAAATCTCCCCGAAGTTTTACTCTGGTGAGTTGAAGGTAAAGCTCCACGAAGTTTTACTCTGGTGTGTTGAAGGTAAATTTCCCCGAAGTTTTACTCTGGCGAGTTGAAGGTAAATCTCCCCGAAGTTTTACTCTGGTGAGTTGAAGGTAAATCTCCCCGAAGTTTTACTCTGGTAAGATGAAGGTAAATCTCCCCGAAGTTTTACTCTGGTGTGTTGAAGGTAAATTTCCCCGAAGTTTTACTCTGGTGAGTTGAAGGTAAATCTCCCCGAAGTTTTACTCTGGTGAGTTGAAGTGCAATCTCCCCGAAGTTTTACTCTGGTGAGTTGAAGGTAAATCTCCCCGAAGTTTTACTCTGGTGAGTTGAAGGTAAATCTCCCTGAAATTTTACTCTGGTGAGTTGAAGGTAAATCTCCCCGAAGTTTTACTCTGGTAAGATGAAGGTAAATCTCCCCGAAATTTTACTCTGGTGAGTTGAAGGTAAATCTCCCCGAAGTTTTACTCTGGTAAGATGAAGGTAAATCTCCCGAAGTTTTACTCTGGTAAGATGAAGGTAAATCTCCCCGAAGTTTTACTCTGGTGTGTTGAAGGTAAATTTCCCCGAAGTTTTACTCTGGTGAGTTGAAGGTAAATCTCCCCGAAGTTTTACTCTGGTGAGTTGAAGTGCAATCTCCCCGAAGTTTTACTCTGGTGAGTTGAAGGTAAATCTCCCCGAAGTTTTACTCTGGTGAGTTGAAGGTAAATCTCCCTGAAATTTTACTCTGGTGAGTTGAAGGTAAATCTCCCCGAAGTTTTACTCTGGTAAGATGAAGGTAAATCTCCCCGAAATTTTACTCTGGTGAGTTGAAGGCAAATCTTTCCGAAGTTTTACTCTGGTGAGTTGAGGGTAAATCTCCCCGAAGTTTAACTCTGATGAGTTGAAGTGCAATCTCCCTGAAGTTTTACTCTGGTGAGTTGAAGGTGCAGCTCCCCAAATGCGACGGTGAGTGGGAGAAAAAGTCTCGGACAGCTGCGTGTAGTTGCTGATGTCTGTCTATTCATTAACTCTCGCTGGACCATTTCCGGGCCTGGAACAGGTGAGGCTTGTAACATGACACGAGAATTTGTACAGAAACTTTAAGCAGTGGAACGGTTGCGAGTGTCGTGGATGGTAAGAGAGAAGGAAATTTTTGCTAGAACTGAAAAGAAAACTTAAATTTAAAAGATGTCTGAAAAGGATGAGTTCTGGCTGTGGCTTGGTGCCATATAGTTATCCCTCAAGCCACCCTGTCCTACTCCTTTATTCAGGATGGTCTTTGGCACTACTCGCAAGGAATATATCACAACTATTAGACATTAAACAGCTTAATTAGTCGTTACATCTTATTTAATATATTAGCGTTTTATGATTTATATATCGCGTGGCAAATTTTATTTTTAATTCATCCCCAACTGTGGCTATTTTGAAAGAGAGTTTGCCCCACCTTGGTCCAGGAGTGATTGTTCAATAGTGAAACGTTTCACAACATGCAGTCGTCAAAGTAACTTAACACTCAACACAATGCTCTCATGTCACGAACAAAGCTGTGCACATGAGAGTAAATTATCACTAAACACAATGTTTTTATGTAATGACCAAAGCTATCTGACGCACCGTGCACTTGACAGTAAATTATCACTAAACACAATGTTTTTATGTAATGATCAAAGCTATCTGACGCACGGTGCACATGAAAGTAAATTATCACTAAACACAATGTTTTTATGTAATGACCAAAGCTATCTGACGCACGGTGCACATGTAAGTAAATTATCACTAAACACAATGTTTTTATGTAATGACCAAAGCTATCTGACGCACCGTGCACTTGAAAATAAATTATCACTAAACACAATGTTTTTATGTAATGACCAAAGCTATCTGACGCACCGTGCACTTGAAAGTAAATTATCACTAAACACAATGTTTTTATGTAATGGCCAAAGCTATCTGACGCACGGGGCACATGTAAGTAAATTATCACTAAACACAATGTTTTTATGTAATGACCAAAGCTATTTTACGCACCGTGAGCAAGGAAGGCGTTCATTTACGTGCACCAAATAAAATCTTTAATGAAAAAATCTTGATCGACCTAGCCACAAGGGAAAATTCACGATTTGGTAAATTTTGTATAGCTTATATAAGGAAATCAAACGAACGCGAAACTCCGGATCCAGGCATTTCCCCTAGGCCCAAAATGCATTTCTTCCATCCTACACAATCTCAGGAATGCATCTATTATTAGGCATTTTTTTTTCAAATTGTTGTCATCTCCCCACTTATGTCTCGCAATGTCCAATTGCTACAATAAAGATATAATTTGAATTAGAAACATGTAGTTTATTTTGTCTTAAAATAGCCATGTTTTTGTCTTACTTTATCAAGTCAATCTTGTACTTGGCCTCCTTGCCAAACGGAACATTCTGCCTTTTTAAAGAAGGATACCTAATACAACGGGAGTTAAAGATTTTTCACATATTATTAATTGGATTAATCCTACATTATTCAAAAATTCTTAACTAGAATATGTGACCCGATGTTACCGGGATATAAATGATAGGCATTTTTCGATCATTTCTTCTTGCTATTGCAAAGTCTCGTAAGAATTATTTATTTTAATTCAAAACAAGTATCACTGTAAAGATGTTTTATAAGCTTTACAATAAAGGTCAATCCTACTTCATTTACATGGACTACATTTTCTACCCCCCCCCTCAATTGTTAAAACATTTCCTTAAATTTACAACAAAAAATATACATACCAGCTTAAATTGTATTTTAATTTCTTTTTTTTTTAAATTTGATATATTGGTATCTTCATTCAAATACAGGATAATGACATGTTCTTGTGTTACCAATGCAATGACCACTCTCCACAAAATAGGATAATGACGTGTTCTTGTGTATAGCCAATACAACGACCGCTCTCCACAGTACAGGATGATGACATGTTCTTGTCTAATCAATACAATGACCCCTCTCCACAGTACAGTATAATGACATGTTCTTGTGTAATCAATACAATGACCCCTCTCCACAATACAGGATAATGACATGTTCTTGTGTAACCAATGCAATGACGACTCTCCACAGAATAGGACAATGACATGTTCTTGTGTAGCCAATACAACGACCGCTCTCCACAATAAAGGATAATGACATGTTCTTCTGTAACCAATGCAATGACCACTCTCTACAGAATAGGATAATGACATGTTCTTGTGTAGCCAATGCAACGACCACTCTTCACAATACAGGACGATGGCATGTTCTTGGGAAACCAATAACATCGACCGCTCTCCACAGTGCATGAAAATGGCATGTTGTTGTGTAGCCAATACAACGACCGTACAACGACCACTCTCCACAATACAGTATGATAACATGTTCTTTCGAAACCAATAACATCGACCGCTCTCCACAGTGCATGAAAATGGCATGTTGTTGTGTAGACAAAATTGATTGGAAAACGTTGTCAAACCCTGGTTTCTGCTCCAACTCTCTTTAGAGCTGATTTAGCTCGCTCTTTGCTGTACCAACGAACTCAGTTATTTGAAGAAATGTAATTTTATTGACCGATTTCGAAAAAATTCCGTCAAAGCAAGATGTTGGCCTCACCCAGCCTCATCATGTGTATGTGTGGCATGCTAAAGTGGATTTACGGTATTCTTGGAACATGATCTTGTTGTCCCTCTTTCGGTTTTTAGTTCACACGGGCTAAGATGTTAGGATACCACATGAGGGACCGCGTTGAAGCTGCATGCAGGAAATCATGGAAGAAGGGATGTGGAAGCTTGAAATAGAAAGACAGGACGATAAAATTAGAATTTTTCGACTAAGAAGGAAGGACTGTCTTTTTGCCACGCGCTGTTGGTTATTTTGAAATCTGAATCAAGATTTTTAGTAATCTTCCATGAAAAACAAGGCATAATGTAGTTAAAATAGGGCCTACTGGATAAATTCCGCCTATTCGCCCAATGATGAACAATCTGTCAAGGCGGTGGCTTCTGCACGTTCAAAATGACGCAGACCCTGATTCAGACTCTGAGATTGATTAAGGAAAATCAATATTTTTTATTACCCGAGTCAACAAACTTGATGAACGTGTTTGGACATCTGTCGACAGCTTTCCTTAAAAAGACCATCGATTAGGGTTGTCTTTTCATTTGGGACATTTCAGGTACCCATGAATAGTTGTCAATGGCCGACAGTGCTGTTTTGAAAGAGCGATATTTGTCAATGGCAGACAGTATTGTTTGCAATAGCGATAGTTGTCAATTTTAGACAGTGCTCTTTGCAAGAGCGATAGTTTTCAATGGCAGACAGTAATGTATGCAGGAGCGATAACTTTCAATAGCAGACAGTACTGTTTGAAAGAGCGATATTCTTTGCACCAGTGACAGCAGCTGGATGTCTGGGACTCGTCAACCTTGGACGACTGCTCATCTACGAGACACAAAACTCCGATTGCAAATCCACTTCATGCAGACCAGTCTTTCCCGAACCGTTGTGTGCTTAGAACCCATGTGCACTGACAGTCAGACATCTCATTCAAATGGGCGATACAACATAAGCTATGTTAACCTGTAAATATTACTACAAACTCGAACTATACCCACGCAGTAGTAAACGTAGCTTACTTCTTATGCCCTAATAACCCAAAAAAAACAAATAATATACACAGTCGTTAAAGATCGGATTAAAAGTTTGACTGGAAAATTCAATTGGAGGGGCATACAATAGTTAACTAACTTCAGAAGAGGATGTCATTCATGATTACAATTTGCGAAATACAAAATTCTATAGATGCTATTTAGCAAGATGCCAGAGACTAAATTTTGGCTAAGTCCCAGAGATTGATTTTAAGAACATTCTCAGAGATTATTATTTGTCACAATCCTAGAGATTGCTATTTGGTACAATCGTAGAGCTTGCTATTTTTCACAATCCTAGCGATTGCTATTTTGTACAATGATAGAGATTGCTATGTGTCACAATCCTAGAGACTGCTCTTTGTCACAATCCTGGAGATTGATATTTGGTACAATCGTAGAGATTGCTTTCGCCATTTAGCATAATCCTAGACCTGGAGATTGCCATTTGGAACAAAATTACAGATTGCTAGTTTCATTTACATCCCTCACAAATATCAATCTCCTAATTATTGTCTTCATTAATATTATTTGTTTCATACGTCTATATATAGGAAAGATGATCCGGTGGTTGGTGGTGGGTGGGGGGTATGTTCCTGCAGTACTTCCCACCTTGCTTTTTCCAGAATGGGGGGGGGGGGATAAGCCTCCTTCATCTTCACATACACCGCTACGATCCGATCAGCCCCCTCCCATACACCTCCCTAACCCTCTAGGAAGCTCGGAATGAATTACTATCGAGATTAGAGAAAAGAGGTATCCTGGGGGATGGCGTTACGGGTTTACATAGGGGAGGTAACGCTATCCATAAATCGACTTCAGAAGAAAGTTGTCTTCCTCTGTAAAAAAAAAAAAAATGAAATAATAATAATAATAATAAAAATTGTTTTTTGTCATGAAAAGACCGGCTTTACTGAGCACCGGATGAGAGTTGGGGGGGGGGGGGGCGGGCTGCCTTAAGGATATCCCCTGGCTTGCCGGGTGTTTTAGCATTGCCGACTGTCTCCTTTGGTCTTGTCTTCTGAAGTGGCTTAGCAAAAATCTTGTTATATTATATTTGTGGTAACAAGCATCAATTTATAATTGGGGCAACAAGTATGTTAGGCGTAGCTAACACCAAGTTCAACTTGACGTATAGTAAAGAGGGAGTCTGGACTGAATGGCATTTTTAAAAAAAAAATCATTTTTGAAAAAAAACAAATTCACTCAAATATTTTATGAAAGAATACCGAGCATAATGCAGTTTTGAGGTAATTCGTAGTGAAATGTGTTAAAGTGTTGAAAAGTTATTAAAGATTGCTTCAAGAAAAGAAAAATATTCATAAAACTTTAAGTTACAAATTTTGTTATTATTTTTTATTTGAAAAAAAATTATTTTCTTCAAACAATTCCAATGTAGAACGATTCAGCTGTTGAAAGATATTGATTTTCAGTGGGAATATGTTTTAAAGCCCATTTCTAATTGAAACTGACGCAACTTTTAATGAAATACGATAGTGTAAGTCAGAGTTTTTAGCATTCTGGAAAACAAAGTGTCTCGGGGGAGTGGGGGGGGGGAGGGGAGGGGAGTGGGGTTCTGAGAGTCTCCCCTGCCTGAGATATTTAAAATATATTTTTTTAAAGATATTTTCCCTACCCAATCACCCACACCCCGAAACATATCACCGGATGTTAGCCGCACAACATTTCTTACTGAGCCCGCTCTTGTTTCGCAAACCACTGAAACTCGAGTTTGACAGACTTGAAAAGAAATGTGACACACACGCGCGTGTACCGATGGGATAGTGGTAGAGGGGGTGGGGGTGACACTCGTCCTGTTCCTATCACTGGTGTCTGACAAGCCGTTTATAATTGCCACCTTTGGATACGGTCCGCAAGTCACGAAACAAATCATTTAAAACAATTTTTTGTTTTTGTTTTTAAAACACAGCTTCTGCTGGCGGACCTTCGATGACCAGGTCGACTGGCTACGAGAGCTCGCGATAACTTACATCAACACATCATTTAGACCTAATAACATCATCAAATAATTTATACCTAAGACATAATGAAAAGGGTGCATGGCATTTTAAATAACAAAACATTTGATTTTTTTTAAACGTATTTTAAAAAAAACAACACAGTAGCTTATTTTTAGGATTGTGAAATGGATTGCTAAATTTAGATATAAGCGATTAAAATAACGGCATATTTAATGACATTTTCTATAATGTCCTTGATTTTGTGGGTTCATACACTTCTTGTAGTAAAGTGTTTATTTTTTTAGGAATAATATTTTTTTTTTAAATAATTTTTGCTCTATTTTTAATTACACATGCGTGAATTCCACAAACGTACCAATGACTGAACAAACACATATCACCAGGGTTGACTTGACTGGCGGAAGAGGCGTGGCTAAATGTCTCAGTCCAAACCAAGTCGACGTCTTTGTGGACGTCCTGATCTACATCTCTTGGGGACACTCAGATCTACATCTCTTGGGGACACTCAGAGCTACATCTCTTGGGGACACTCAGACCTACATCTCTTGGGGACACTCAGATCTACATCTCTTGGGGACACTCAGACCTACATCTCTTGGGGACACTCAGACCTACATCTCTTGGGGACACTCAGACCTACATCTCTTGGGGACACTCAGACCTACATCTCTTGGGGACACTCAGACCTACATCTCTTGGGGACACTCAGACCTACATCTCTTGGGGACACTCAGACCTACATCTCTTGGGGACACTCAGACCTACATCTCTTGGGGACACTCAGACCTACATCTCTTGGGGACACTCTGACCTACATCTCTTGGGGACACTCAGACCTACATCTCTTGGGGACACTCAGACCTACATCTCTTGGGAACACTCAGACCTACATCTCTTGGGGACACTCAGACCTACATCTCTTGGGGACACTCAGACCTACATCTCTTGGGGACACTCAGACCTACATCTCTTGTGGACACTCAGACCTACATCTTTTGCGAACAATCTGACCTACATCTGACCTAAATAACAGCTTAAGTAATGAAGTATTATGGGGTTCCTAATCATACTCAACCTTACTCATTTTTCTCAGAACAATTGAATCCACTAAACCCGATTCCATGGCTATGGTATGGCTTAAGTTTCAGCCCCCACCATCCCTTCTCGTAATGAAGCACTAGAGGGCAATCTGTTGGATACATCACACAATCATGCAATCGACAGCGTCACCTACGATGTGCTTGGTGACAATGCGGTTGCCTCGACTAAAAATACCACACAAAAAAAACAACAAAAAAACCCAATTGTACTCAATTTCGTTAGATCAAATCAACTTAGGTTGTGGCCTATCGATCGTGGCAATCCCATTTCCCCTACAACGCCGAGCAGAGGGACCACAAAAACCATCTCGCCGGGGTCAGATGATCTACTCGTTGAGGACATCTGGGATTACGGTGACAACTATTTCGCGGCAAAGACTGACGACTGGTGGGGGATGTTACCAAAAAGTAACCAGTTTATTTGATCCCTATTTTATGTCATTTAGCCATTGTTCAAGTTTTTTTTTATAGCATTAGTAGAATTTAGTGACAATCAAGAAGGCCCCCGACACTTATTTTATTACTACCGCTCCGTCTAATGATGTTATGCAGATAAGTATTGATATCAGTGAAATAAAATATGAGTACATTAATCAGAATATGTATGTGTAAAAAAATACAACGAGAATAAAAAGGTACAAAAATATATAATTTTATCAATCCCTAATCACGATAAAAGTTCGATGCAGTCACGATAAGACCACTCAGCAACAGTGAAAAGCAGGTCCCTTTTTTTAGAATAGCTATTTCTCTAGCTAAAATCTCTTTAATAAATGAATTTATTAATCAGTGAACTCGTTTATAGATATAATCTAATGCATGAATATTGCGTGCAATACAAAAATGTTTCTCAACGTGTGCGAGATGCCCCCCACCCCCCACCCCCCACCCCTCCCCTCCCCCCCAAAAAAATGTTACGACGCTATGGTGGATGGCGACGAATTTAGTCAAATGTTTTATGTTTAGAAAAGGCCGGAGTTTATTTTTTTTAAATTTTGAAAAATTAAAAAAAAACGAAAATAGGTCCATGTTAAAAAAAATTTTAAAAGCTAAAATTTGCTCCGATTTTTACAAAGGGTTGAGAACCGCTGCCCCACAGCAGCTAAATCCACCATATAGCAAACGATTTTCACGTTCACACTGAGTAATTAGAAATGAAAGAAAAACAAAATATTGGATTCTGTATTGATAGCTTAAAAGCGTCTTTTTGTTTGTATCGTCATGTTTTCAACAAAGTGACGAAGAAGAACACAAAACTCAAACACGAAACACTCAAAAACGAAACACTCAAAAACGAAACACTCAAAAACGAAACACTCAAAAACGAAACACTCAAAAACGAAACACTCAAAAACGAAACACTCAAAAACGAAACACTCAAAAACGAAACACTCAAAAACGAAACACTCAAAAACGAAACACTCAAAAACGAAACACTCAAAAACGAAACACTCAAAAA
>CAXITT010000392.1:541774-557431 GCA_964033795.1 Lymnaea stagnalis | reverse complement strand
AAAAACACAACAATGAGTTTAATAATTTTTTTTTTTTTATTTTTTTTTTTTAAATTGTGTTTCTTTTCGTATTATTATTATTATTTTTTAAACAACTAAACTTATTTTCAAGAGGATGTCGAGATGACCACGTGATCATTAGATAATGAGCATGCGCAGTAAATAATAATGTCGGTTGTTGTTAACCCATTAGCAACGTGTGTTTAAAATGAAATACGTGTACGGGTGCGGTGACATTGACGAGGTGGTCAGAAAAGATTTCTTAAAACAATTTTTTTTTAAAATTTCAACGAAGGATATTTTTTGTCACCCATTAGCAGGTGTGGTTGGCTGTAGATCAATACCCCGGTCAAACTGTCCTGTAGTTCAATGCCCCGGTCAAACTGTCCTGTAGTTCAATACAACGGTTAAAGTGTCATGTAGTTCAATACCATGGTTAAAGTTTCCTGTAGTTCAATACAACGGTTAAAGTGTCCTATAGTTCAATACCAAGGTTAAAGTGTCCTGTAGTTCAATACCACGGTTAAAGTGTCTTATAGTTCAATACCCCGGTTAAAGTGTCCTGTAGTTCAATACCACGGTTAAAGTGTCCTGTAGTTCAATACCACGGTAAAAGTGTCCTATAGTTCAATACCCCGGTTAACATGTCCTGTAGTTCAATACCACGGTTAAAGTGTCCTGTAGTTCAATACCACGGTTAAAGTGTCCTGTAGTTCAATACCACGGTTAAAGTGTCCTGTAGTTCAATACCACGATTAAATTGTCCTATAGTTCAATACCCCGGTTAAAGTGTCCTGTAGTTCAATACCACGGTTAAAGTGTCCTGTAGTTCAATACCACAGTTAAAGTGTCCTGTAGTTCAATACCCCGGTTAAATTGTCCTGTAGTTCAATACCACGGTTAAAGTGTCCTGTAGTTCAATACCACGGTTAAAGTGTCATGTAGTTCAATACCACGGTTAAAGTGTCTTGTAGTTCAATACTACGGTTAAATTGTCCAGTAGTTCAATACCAAGGTTACAGTATCCAGTAGTTCAATACCTTAAAGTGTCCTGTAGTTCAATACCCCGGTTAAATTGTCCTGTAGTTCAATACCCCAGTTAAAGTGTCCTGTAGTTCAATACCCCGGTTAAGTGTCCTGTAGTTCAATACCCCGGTTAAATTGTCCTGTAGTTCAATACCTTAAAGTGTCCTGTAGTTCAATACCCCGGTTAAATTGTCCTGTAGTTCAATACCACGTTTAAAGTGTCCTGTAGTTCAATACCCCGGTTAAGTGTCCTGTAGTTCAATACCCCGGTTAAATTGTCCTGTAGTTCAATACCCCGGTTAAAGTGTCCTGTAGTTCAATAGCACGGTTAAAGTGTCCTGTAGTTCAATAGCCTGGTTAAAGTGTCCTGTAGTTCAATATCATGGTTAAAGTGTCCTGTTGTTCAATACCACGGTTAAAATGTCCTGTAGTTCAATACCCCGGTTAAAGTGTCCCTTAGTTCAATAGCCCGGTTAAAGTGTCCTGTAGTTCAATACCAAGGTTAAAGTGTCCTGTAGTTCAATACCCCGGTTAAATTGTCCTGTAGTTCAATAGCCTGGTTAGAGTGTCCTGTAGTTCAATACCACGAACATATTGTCTTTTAGTTCCATACCCTGATTAGATTGTCTTGTAGTTCAATACCCTGGTTTGATTGTTCTGTAGTTCAATACTATCAACTATCCCCTGCTCGCTGTGCCAGAGACTTTTCCGAGCACGTTTCGGACTAGCAGGCCCTTACGGCTCCCCTTTGCCCCCCCCCCCCCTCACAAAAAAAAAAAAAACCGGGAGACTGGATTGTCGGACGAACAACAAGATTGTTCTGCAGTTCAATACCCTGGCTAATTTGTCCTGCTGTCACAATACCCTGGTCAGATTGTCCCGTAGTTCAATATCCTAGTCATATGGAGTGTCCTGTAGTTCTCTACCCTGAATAGATAGCGTGTCCTGTCGTTCAATATCCTTCTAGATTGTCCTTTAGTTCAATACCCTTGTTAGAGTGTCCTTTAGCTCAATACGCCCGGTTAGACCGTGTTGTTAATAGCTTCGTCTTCATTCAGTAATGACGTCAAACCTGTTAATTGAAGCCGTTAGGGATTGCACAGCTGTGCATTTGAGCAAATCTGGAAGTAACCTTTAGAAAATTCACGTGAAACATCTACGCATACACACTCTTAAACATCATTTTTACAAGTTCATTGTACAAAAGTAGAGCACAAAGAAAACAATTTTTTGTATCTATTTACTTTTTTTAAATGTAATCTACTGTTATCGATTGGCTTTTTCACTTCATATTTACAAAAGTTGGAATGGCCATGCAATCGAAAGAAATAGAAAAGATCTCTCTATAATTAAAATCATGACAAGCACACATTATGCATTCTAGCAGAAATGTCAAAACATTTTCCATAGAAATCGTAAACATCCGACTATGCCATTCAAAACTTATTCATCATTTTTTTTATTTTTTTTTTAAACATTCAATGTCAGACGAGAGATGCGTGTGCGTTCAGTGAATCGACGCGTTACTACTAGATGTGTCAACCCGTCATCTACCCAAAAGATTTTGATGGATTTTTTTTTTTTTGGTTTTATACATGACTACTTTTTTTAATGAAAGATTGAATTGAATTGAACAAACTATATCACAGTGTTCAATAAATGTAAGCATGTATTTAAGAAAATGCATAAAAGATATGATTTTAAAAATTTAAAAAAAAACTAAACCTTTTTTTTTAGTTTATTTAAAGTCCCAAGATCGTGCCTCAAGATATATTTTTTTTAAGAAAAGGTTTAAGTACCAAAAATAATAATTAATATATATTTAATGTATGCATTGTTCCTTTTTTGAGAAAATGAATTCCAAGTGCGAAAGAAGACAAGTGGGAAAATTGTTATCTAGGTAATAATACCTCAAGACTCAATCATCTTACAGACGTGAGGATTAAATCTTTCAAAATAGAGCCATCCTTTTTTTTTTTTTTTTTTTTTTTTTTTTTTTCATTTTCCGAAAATACATTTCCAGGTCATGAACAGAGGTTAAAAAAAACTTGTAATATCCTCATCAGCACCAGGCACAGAAACATTGCAAATCCACTCTACATGCAAAGGAGCCAAAATGATCAATAAATTGATCGTGGGCACTTAATATATAGAGGAAGAAGAAAAGATTTCATTTTTCAACTTTGTGCAAAATGCCTACGTTGAAAAAGTTGCGGCTAAATTTTCCTGTGATTAAAAATGTATTCTAATTGTTTTATTTTTTAAAAATAATTCTGTTACCATCGGGAAAATTGGCTTATCTGTTTTAGATTTAATAATTTAGCGTATTACCATTTCCGATAACACATTTTAGGATCAAGCCAAAACTTTGGGTAAAGTATGAATAACGATACCAATCAATCAAACCCCGTTATGTTACAAACATTTAAATCGAGCATATGTACACTTTATGTTATGAATTGTGTGGGGGGGGGGGGCATTTTTTACATGTTTAAGAAGTTATATTTTCTTTGTAGTTGAGGGGCGTGACGATGGTTTGGTTAGGGCTACATTAAATATAAGCTAACTATTTATACAACCCGATGACGTTAGAAACGTAAACATCTAGATAAAGATACTTTTTTTTAAAAAAATGAATTTCCGACTTAATATTTCTAAAAACCGTGAACAACCGCCGATTTTTTTACATTTATTGTTGGTTTCAGTAGATATAACAACCCGATCAAGTCAAAAAAATTATTTTAAAAAAAGATAGTTTATATGTTGCGACTTTGCAAAAAGCAGGTAGAGAGTAAGGTAATATCATCCATTATCCTAATACCGGGTCAAATCATCTAGTATATAAGAATAACCCAATATGATTACGTTGTGCTCTGTTCAATAGGGTGCAATGTAAAATTCCCCTAAAGGTGAACCAATTTTGTATTTAATATGGGTTTAAGATAAACTTCATATTCCTACAAATATCTTAAAATCAGTGATGGGGAATATGTTTTCTAGGGAACTCGAATCAATTTTAAAATAAATCTACATCTTACAGTTATGGGTAAGTATATATAATCTTTAGTACCTAAGCATTATTATTATAAATTATAGTGGTACATTGCTTGGTAAAATGGGGTGTGAGACCATAGAATGGTGATTTAGTTTAGGGACATGCGGTGGCATACCTAAGGGTTTTATCCATCCAAGGATCACTTTTATGAATGTTTTTAACATTTCTGTATGGGAGAATGGGTTACCGGAAATTTGATCAAAAGAAATTTCGTCGACGGTAAATTGATCGACGGAAATTTGATCGAACGGAAATTTGGTCGAATCATTTTGTTCATTTCACACGTTAAAATTTTCCTGAAATGTCTTTTTGAACGCATTGATCTATATAGTAAAAGAAAATAACGCGTTAAAAAAGGAAGTTTATAGCACAATTTTAAGGTTAAAAACTGAAGGAAAAAAAAAAAAGATTCGACCGAAGTTCCGTTCGATCAAATTACCGTCAATCAATTTGCCGTCGACGAAATTTCTTTCGATCAAATTTCTGGATAGGGGGGGGGGGGGGGGGGGACCATGTGGCACCTCAAGATGCGCAACGGCAAAGTGGGGGTTATTTGATGAGGCTAGCGATAACTCAAAGTCCAAGTCTGCCTTTAATACATCTTGGGGAAAGCAAAATCTGAGTCGGGCAAGACGGTGTGTGCATTTTTATGTACACACTTTATATATCTGTAAATCATATGATATTTACAGTGGTGACGAAAGAGGATTTTAAAAAAAATTATTTAAAAAATAAATACATAAGTGTGTGTCACGGAAAAATATCGGAGAGTGCAATTCAAGGGCGGTTACACATTGTCGGGAGCATTTACATGAGTATACCCATAACTCAAAACGCAGTGAAATTAGAGAGGGAAAAACAATGGATATTATTTTTTTTTAAACTAATTTTATTGAGTCTTTAGGAAACCATAAGTAAAGGCAGCACTTTAAAACTTTAAACTTATATTTTTTTTCTTTTTTTTTAAAAATCTCTCATCGAAATTTCTCATCGACTATTTCCTAAGTATACGTTTCAGTGGCGTGGCAATTATAATATGTTAATTTTATTAAACTATTATTTTAAATATAATGTTACGCACTGACTTGCATTGCGAGAAACTAATCTCCTATTTTAATTTGAATTGGCTCGTTGTAAACAGTGCCTAACAAAGGACGATACCATAGAGTCAACAACTTTAAAGATACGCCACCCAAAACAGTTTCTAGTTACAAATAATAAGATTTATTAAGTCTTAATATAATTACAAAAGAAAATAAGATATAATGACAATCTTCAACTTACAGTATGGTAGATCTTGTACCGGTACACAGTTAATACAGTTAGAATAATGTGCCAATGAATAACGATGAAGTGCGAAATAAACACATATGAGTATGAGCACACAAATGCACAAAGAATAATACACGCCTCGTAAAGTTAATAATATCTATCTGAATCTCCGTCTTTTTTTGTCCGTGCCTGTCAATCCCTTATATAGGTCGCGTAAGCCCTGCCTTCCAGAAAGACTTATGACGTTTCTAGAACAATCACATTCAAACTACAAAATACTATTTGGAACAGATTAATTATTTTTAGTGGCTGTCGTCATCAACACGACAGATCTAAAGACTAAGCCACACCCCTCTGTGAACACAGCGTCTCATGTGGGGTCAATCAGAGTGCACGCACGAGAGAAATTATGTAAACAAGCTCTATATATCAATAAAATACCTCAAAGCCCACTTCAGCTACCTTTCAAAAAAAATAATATTTTTAGACTACTTCGCAGTAGCAAGTAGAATAATGTGGCTTTCATTTTAACCCGGTAACACTGGGTCATATCTTCTAGTAATCTATAAATATGTTATCAAAACATATAATTTCCACCAAAAAAAAAAAAAAGGAGCAATAACCACAGACAAAAATTTAGTTACACAAGAACTTGTTTATCGTGATTTTGTCATTAGCTTATGTTAATGAANTTTTATTTTTTTTTTTTTTTTTTTTTTTTTTAAGAACTGGCGTTAATGAGGCTGAGTTCATTTTAAACGTGACATTTTAATTTTTTAAAACGGTTCTCAAAATCGCTGCGACCCCCATCTCCCAGCTCTCCTGCTAAGGTCATGTGTATCGTTATAAAAATTTTTTATATATCCCACACGTTTTAAAACTATTAGGCTACTAGACGGCCCTGGGAGAAGGTAAACGATTTATCCTTTGACGTAGCCGCCCAACTCTCAGATAGGAGAGCGCTATGTAGGTAAGGACAAGACGATCGGGCCGATTGCAAGGCATTGGTATTGATAGGTTTAAAGCATTCTGGTGGACAAAGAAATGTCTCCCCACTATTTCCCACTACTTCCCACAATACCCACAACTCTCCAATACTCCCCACTACTCCATACTACTTGCCACTACGCCCCACTACTCCTCATTTTATTGCCGAAAGGCATGTGGGGGGGGGGATACACAAAAACTGAAATAAGTACAGAATAAAAAGGGTGTCTGTGACTATTGGGCGGAACTAGCTCATGTCTACAGGGCGGCACTATCTCATGGCTTCAGGGCGGCACTATCTCATGTCTACAGGGCGGCACTATCTCATGGCTACAGGGCGGCACTATCTCATGGCTACAGGGCGGCATTATCTCATGGCTTCAGGGCGGCACTATCTCGTGGCTACAGGGCGGCACTATCTCATGGCTACAGGGCGGCACTATCTCATGGTTACAGGGCGGCACAATACTATCTCATGGCTACGCCTCTGCTGGCTTCAGGGCTTTTTCTTCCACGCATACAAAATACGGTAGTAAATAAGATAAAATAAAGGATAAATGTCGTTGAAAATTATAAATATTTATTTTCAATAATGACGTATGAGTTATATTCTCGAAACGTCTTCATCTTTCTATTTGTGACACTCATGTGATCGTGTGTGTGAATGTGTGGGTGTACATCATTCAAATGAAAGACTCAGCACCCCCACCCCACCCAAAAAAAACCAAAAAAAAAACCCACCAAACCCTAAATCAACCTTCACGACATTAGTTGACAATTAAAAATTTGATGGATATTTTTAATTGTGTTTAACCTTTCTCCGTGAGACCATCGGACGATTTGAAAAGGGGGGGGGGGGCAAAATTGAAACGAAGTGGCTATTCGCACCCGGGTACCAGGAGTGAGAGGTTTGGGATTTAAAAAAACAAACTATTTAACATATTATTGTTGGATTTATAAGACAAAATGAGGCATCACATTAAATATAATCGAATGGACTATATGTTTGTAAACTTACTTCTTCAGTTTAATTAAAAATAAACTACCACAAGTCACATCCGCATAGCATTGGTCTAATGGGACCCGGGTGCGGATGACGGTGCTGACTAAATGCTATTTGGAGAAATGCAGCCGAGACACTGACATTCCAGGATCGGCCTTTGGGGCCATATGATGATTTGTAGGCAGCTACTGCATCGTCTAGCGAAAACGGAAGGATGCCACACATGGTGTTCATTATTCATTTTGTTTTTTAAATGCCGAAAAATGGTATCAGAAAGTACAGAAATCAATCGCAAGTCCTGTCTACCAGTACAGTTTGAGGACCGCTGCCATAAACCTTAACGCCCCCTATCTAATCCGCCACGACGGTAATATAAAAAATACGGCAACAATTTTCCAAGGAGACAAACCAATCAACTTTACAAATATTCTTCTCAAGCCATTGACATACTGTTTAGCTTGTGTAGGTTTTTTTTTTGCTTTTTTTAGTCATGGATCTTCACAACGGTTAGGGTGGGGTGGGGGTGGGGGGGGGGTTGACGGGGATAGAGGGTTTTCGCGATGTACAAGGGCGCCTGGGTGTTTGGTTTCTCAAGCCATTGACATACTGTTTAGCTTGTGTAGGTTTTTTTTTTGCTTTTTTTAGTCATGGATCTTCACAACGGTTAGGGTGGGGTGGGGGTGGGGGGGGGGGTTGACGGGGATAGAGGGTTTTCGAGATGTACAAGGGCGCCTGGGTGTTTGGATCGAGTGTGTGTGGGGCTAGATCGTAGAATCTGATTGGTGGAACGGGCGAGTTGGTCCCAGACTGAAATATTGTCGGATCACGTCACAGTTGTAATGAATAAGGAGAGAAAAAAAATAATAAATATGTTTGGGAATTTAATATACTTCATGCGGCAGTCCGTCCGATCGGCTTATTTACTGTGTGGTCTCCCCTTGTTATTAACTTATTTCCCTTTGCACTTCATCAACTTGATTTCACCGCGGGCTCCCTGTACGACCAATGTCTGTACCAATACTACTCCAGCTAAATGACAGTAATTTTTTAAGCTACTGGGGGTAGAAAAAGTGTACCCAGTTTGAAAAGAATGTATGTATTGGGTGAAAACAAGTATGAATTGTGTGAACAAAAAACAATTTTTAACACCGGTATTGCTTAATGTCCTAAGAAATGTGTAGAATTTTCTGAAAACGTGGAAAAATGTCACAATTGTATCTTCAATTGAATTAAACAATTTTTGACGTAATGAGAGGTATACATAAAAGATGTATATATGCATATATATATGAAAGAGAGAGATGGTTTCAATGTCAACAAAATGTTGTTGTTTTTTATACAAGATGTTAATATATCAGATAATCAGATTTTTTTCAGCTCAAATTTTGTTCATCACTAGATATGTTCAAGGCACGTCGGATCAATTGTTAAGAAGTGCAATTTCTAAAGCTCATAATCAGATCAAGCCCTCAAACTTATCAAAATATGAGATCAAAGAAGGGCGTCCCTCAGGAATGCCCATAAACCATTATTGTTTGTGACAGCATAATCTATATCATGTATTTAAGACGAAACCCTTTTACGGGTAATCCATTTATATCCCAGAAAAGCCATCGTCGATTTTTTTGTGTGTTAAAATACATTTATATTTCACATATGAAATTGTCTGGACAGCCCTTGTCCGTGCGTAAACTGAATTCAGTGGAGTTTTCAACTTAACGTCTTTGTAGATAAGCGCATTTATTTATTTATTTATTGAGGCATTTTTTATATAGCGCTTACCTTAAAGCTCTAAGCGCTTTACAATTATTAAAAACATGTAAACTAACTAAAATAAAAATGAGGCATTAGGATGGTAACTGCTATACTATAGAAACAATTAAAATGGCTATAAAACGAGGACACTTTTGGCACGTTTTGGCGTATACTTCAGGATTAACCTGAGACAGAAAATGAGGCAGGGCAAGGAGGGTGCATCACAGGTCATAGGCGGACCTAAACAGATGGGTTTTAAGGGCCTTTTTAAAAGTGGACGAGGTTTCACAATGACGGATACGGAAGGGGAGCTGGTTCCAGAACGTGGGCCCATGGAAGTAGAAGGAGCGTTCACCGATGGTCTCCATACCTTCAACATGTTTTTAGAACACGTCTAAAGTCTGTTAGATGCATTAACTATATCTTCACAGATAACAATTCTCTAGGTACTTATGTTGTGAATAACACTGTGCTCAAAGGTGCGCAAAATAAAATTCCCAGAAGTTAGCACCAATTGGGATGCATATTTTGTCAACTACTAAAGATATTATAGTTCACGCATTGCCGTCACCATATTTCACGGTCTATTCCTAGTGTTGTAAAGAATTAAAAGAGATGGATTAAAAAAAAATAAAAAATAAAAAAAAAAAAAATATATATATATATATATATATATATATATATATATATATATATTTTTTTTTTTTCTTTTATATATGTATTTTTTTTTTTTTTTTTTTTTTTATATGCTATTTGAAACTTTTAAAAATGGACTTTTTGTTGGATCTTCTTTTTGTTGTTGTTGTTGTTGTTGTTGTCATTTTCCTTCATCTCAATGCCTGAATCTCATTCCACGGCCAGCGAGGAAACAAAAAAAGCTAATAATTCTGATTTATGAAAAATGTGATGGTGCTAACCTGCATGTGAAGGCGATACAGTTTTGTGAGGGCGATAGAACGATACACTTTAGTGACTCAAACTGTTGAGTCGATCGAACCAAGGTGAGCTTCAATTTTAATCAAATTTTTGAGTTTAAAATTGTCCTAATTGTTGAGAAAACGATTTCATGGCGATCCGACCATCGTTTTAAACACCTTAGATCATACAACTCTGGATCGATTCCTTTTTTTAAAAAATTGTCTTATTCCCCTCATAACTGCAGTGAATCTAAGAAATTAATTTTATCGGCAGGTGTACGGCGTCCACGTAGTATTACTTCGATATGAAGTATCGAAATTTGAAAGCGACATTAAATTAGAAAAATCGATTCCCGGCTATATAAACGCCATCAAAACCGCGCAGTCAAGGCAGAGACGCCGACTTGCCCTGTCGGTTGGAAGGATAAACGATTTAAAAGGAATCAATACGTTTGTCTTTTCTACGCCGTCCCGTAACAGCGATTACCACGTTTATATTGTGATCGCTTCACTGATGTCCACCGCATCGCCGCGCCAATTAAATATATGCTGGTCTCGTGGAGCTCTTCCACGACTACTCAATTATCTTTTTTTTTTCTTTTGCATCTCCAACTTTGAGGAACATTGATCTACCTCATAAAAAGTGCGCAAATCTGGTTCCCCGGAAAACATTCCAGATCCCCCCCTCCCCCCAAAGAAAGCTAAACGACGCGCAAGTGTGAAGTGTGCGTCTCTACGAATCAACTCCAGGATCCAAAGAGGCAGGGGTTCGAGACGAGAACGATGGAATTCATTTCCTTGCCTATCATGCTCGACGGTTTAAAGAGGGGCGGGTGCTAGATGGTAATCAATGACGGTGAGGACACTTCGAGGCCATCGAATGTCAACATCCATCAGGAGGAAGCGTCTTTACTTGGCCAACAAAATATGGCTAAGCTAAGCTAGCGGGTGGCCCGCTTCCGTAGATGAGAACAACGTCACAGATTGTGTACTTGATTCTATGTGATGTCCAGTGGTCCCCACGCAGTTTATCCACGGTTTGTCTCTGGTTTCTTAAACGTGTAACCTTGGAAGACGGTGGTGTAGTTGGAGGGTTGGTGGTGTATTTGGGGAGTGGTGATGTTGTTGGAGGTGGTGGTGTATTTGGGGAGTGGTGATGTTGTTGGAGGTGGTGGTGTACTTGGATGGTGGTGATGTAGTTGGAGGGTGGTGGTGCAGCTGGAGGCTGGTGATATAGGTGGAGGCATGTGGTGTCGTGGAGGGATGGATGGGGTGTAGTTGTAGGGCTGGGGATGTAGTTGGAAGGGCGGTGGTGTAGTTGGCGCTTGGTTATTTAGCTGGAGGACGGTGATGTCGGTGGAGGGCGGTGACGTGGTCAGAGTGTGGTGATGTAGTGGACAACGGTCACCATGTGCTGGTAACTATCAATGTGTTCTTCATTTTATGTCAATGAAGAGTCCACAAGAGATCTGACCTTAGAGCAGTTCCTTTAGATATTAAATTTCCCACTATTTAATCTGTAGTACCAATGTGATAACTCTTAAATAGACCGCACATTGCACAATAGCTCTATACCTTTGTTAACAATGGACTTCACGTTGCTGTCGGGGCTGCATAAATGTGTTCTAAACAGTTGATTAACTTGCTGAGCGCGCGTTGCTCCTTTGTCCATCTGACTCATAATATAACAAGTGTCACTTTTGTACGATGGCTTTCGATTATTCGTGACAGGTTGATCATGTGGGATGCGCCACACACACTCGTGGATGACTCTAAACGTAACCACAATTTTGAGGAAAAAGAGGGGGGGGTGTGTTAAAAAAGAGAAGACAAAAAAAATGTGTTTTAATTATTTGCATCATAATACTTGTCGGGGCGAAAGATTTTTTGCTAAAACTGTTGTACAATACGACAAACAAGCAACAACAAAAGAGTTTTAATAAAAAAAACAACTCACTACAGTCTGTGAATTTCTTGAGCTGCGCGTTCTCTGGTGTGTCTTGGCAGACATATCAATACAGTATAATAACAGCCATAGAGGGTTTATAAAAAAAAACAGACAACTGACTGTAGATTGACAAGCAAAACAAGTCATGTAACATCTGAACTTTTATTGATCTCGACGAAAAGCAAACCGAAATTTTACAGTTATTACGGGGTGGGGGGGGGGGTCTCGTTGAGTTTGAAAATTGGGGGTATTCTTACCAACTATTAGTTCACTTACCTGCATGATTATGGTTTGTTTGTTTGTGAGTTTTGTTTGTTTGTTTAAGTGTCGTGGTTGGACTACTTTTGTTTATGGCATATGATTACACCTTGCCTGCAGTGCCCGTGTTTTTCTTGTTGTTGTTGTTGTTTGTTGTAAGCGAGTTTTTCTTCGGAAATTTACAGGTAAATGGTGGGGGTGCGGATAGAACAAAACAAAAAAAGGGGGGGGGGAGTTGGAGATTCCAACACATTCTGAACAAATCTTCTTTTGTTTTTTTAATGTATTCATATCTATATATATCTATATAAATATTTTTTTTTATTTCTCTTACCGATACATTTTAACACTTTTTGTTGCTCAGAAAATAGGTAACACCAGGTAGTCCGAATACAAATTAATAAATAAACACTATTTGCATACTCCCACCCCCAAACCCCCCCCCCTAAAAAAAACAAAAAAGACTCATCTAAGCGAAACGTTTTATTTCAAATGCATTGTAAAAAAAATAATTTTGAAACTTTTTAGCTCTTCCTTTGGACTAAAATGGTAAGTCTATTGCTAGAGACAGGTTTAGGATAGGGTGACCAAATCATGAACTGGAACAAAAAAACGGAACACACCCAAGGAGGGTTGGGGGGTGGGGGATACCCTCCAGCTAAAGAGCGGTCCCGAGGGCCTACGCCGGAAACTGTTTATTGAAATGTGCTCATGTTAACTATTTTGAGACCTACAATTTTTTTTTAAATTTACCTTCACTTTTATAATTTTATTTTAACCCCGAGGAAGATCATGAAATAAACCAATAATTTGGCAGTAAATACCTATTTATTGATACATATTTTACAACACAACACAACACATTAAATTTCTCTAGAATAGGATTTAAATTAAGGGTATTTGGCTGTTGTCCCAGCAATTGTGAACCCCCTCCCCCCTTCTTATCTAATGTGTGAAAATGTTTTTGGTTTTTAGAAACGGGACATTTAGGCGTCCCGAGGGAGACTTTTTGAGACACCGAGTACGACCGTATAAAAGAAGCGGGACAAGCCCCTGTTTGGTCATGACCTTAGTTTAGGAGCATCCAAACAGAGTCTTGCACGTTCTCCGAAACTTCTGCGACATGGTGACGTAGATGATAAAATTCACGGACGCGTTGACAGTGTAGAACATGTCGGAGACGTATCCCGCCAGTACGATGTAGGCGACGCTCAGCCTCGCGTCCGAGTTGACGGCCTGGGGGTTGAAGTAGAAATACATGTAGATCATGTGTACTGGAATGCCGATGCCGAGGTACACCAGGGAGACGACAAGCAGCATACGGACGACTTTCATATCGGTTCCCGGCTTGGCGCTGGAGATGGTAGCCCTCGCGATGCTGGTGGCGTGCAGGCGCGATCCGATGAGGAGGGAGCAGACGAGAACGACGACGACAAACAGCGCGCCCCGGATGTTGCTGATGAGCAACGAGTTGACCAGGTTCAAGTTGTTGTAATTGTCCAGGTAAAACTGGGAGAAGTAAGCCGCGTCGACCGTTTGGCCCAAATCGGCGTCGTATGTCCAGGCGAACCGGAAGAGAAAGAGATACGGCGCGGCTACGGTGAGCCAAAACACGTACACGACCAAAAGATATATCCGCGTGCGAATGTGAGAAAATATAGTCCCAACGTTGAACGGCAGGTACACAGCCACCGTCCTCTCAATTGAAATCAAGACGATGTGTGAGGCCGATATAATGCCTATCAGCCTGTTACCCGTGGCGAGATAGACCCGGTCGAATGCGGCGATCGTCACCGCTGTCGCCGGGCTGAACGTGGACACGACGCACGTGCAGCGACGTACGGGCGACGTGAGAGAGTGGAGCAGATCCATGCAGGCCATGGAGAAGATCAGGATGTTGGTGCTGTCCTTGACCCCTTGCTTGGTCAGCACCACGATGGTGAAGATGTTGCCCACGACGCCAACGACGGCGACGATGTGGATGAGGAAGCAGTTGATGACATAATCGATGGCAACGGAAATCCCGGACCCGGTTTCGGTTTGTAAAACGGATGAGTTGTATTGTCCGGTGAAGTTGTCACGGCTACGAATGATGACGAACGCGTCTGACATGTTTATCTGAAATTAATACTGGGAGCAAAGATGATGACAACTCGGAAACTCTGTACAAAAGAATGGGATTACGCTAAGGCTTAGCATGCTTGCATAAGATTATGAATATCATAATTTTATTAACTTAAATAATATAACCGTTCAAATTATGTATAGATCTAAATTAGAAACTCTACCTGCTACAATTTTAAGAAACTATTTTATTTAAAGATGAATTAACCGGGAATAATATAGAAGGTAGATGTTATTTTGGCGATACTTCTTAATGTACGGACGCTTTGCGCCATTAATCTTACTTTCTTTTGATGTGAAGTGTTTTCACACGACGGTAAAAAAAAAAGGAAAGACAAATGTGTCTGACCGACGGCTAACATCCAAGACAAAATTTGAGATTGAAATACTTGTGGCTTCACACACTTCACTGACTTCACTGAACGGTCTTACTGAAAGAATTGTAGACAAATGGCTGATTAACAGATGATGATTCTGCGGACAATTCAGTTTCACAGGATATAATTGTAGATACATGACTGATTCACAGATGATCATTTTGAGGACAATTCAGTTTGACAGGCGAGAATTGTAGATAGATGGCTGATTCACAGATGATAATTTTTCGCAGAATTCTGATTCACGGACAAGAATTCCCGTATAATTGTTTCACATATTTATTTCCATACGGTTGTCACGCAGAGTCTTGAAAGAAAAAATTAACTCTCAGACTTATTTTAAGTACCAATATGGCCCCCCTACACCGAGATGTTTCTACATGTTCTACATGCGCAAACAAAGACTACGGAGGTGTTACAGCAGTCTCGTTAGTAATATTAAAACTTGTTTATCTTAAAGATAATTTTTTTAATTTTTTTAAAAAACAAAAACACACGAGACTCAATGCCAACTGTATCAATGAGGTTGCGAGTGAACAATGAAATCAACTTGAGGCCAGCTCGAGTCAAGCCTTGGATGATCGTGCATAAGTCTGTGCCCCACACAGGACAGACAGCTTCACTTTAAGCAACCGTTTTAAAAAAAAACAAAAAAAACTATGTAATTTAGTTTGAATGTATTCAGTATAAAATAGACATACAGAAACATGTGATTATCTCGATGCCACATCACCACAACCCGATAAGCCGTTTCTTGTATTAAATGTGGAGGATTCATATCTGAAAGTAATCTAGTTTACCTTTCGATTGGATAGCCTGTAGGCCCAACTTAAATTTAAACGGCAGACTGTTTTTTTTTTTTTTTGTTTTGTTTGTTTTTAATAAATAATTTTCTTAAACTGTTTCGTCCAGGGGGTGGGGTTGTGGGGGGGGGG
>CAXITT010000392.1:514003-533362 GCA_964033795.1 Lymnaea stagnalis | reverse complement strand
AACAATGTAACAAAAGGGCAGAGCCTTCGGGTGGGTCGTACACCCCCCTTGAGCTTCAGGGGAGCATGGATATTTAAGGTGCCCAAGTTGCAATGTAAAAAAAAAAAAATCGTAATAATAGTTGTTTAAGAACATTATTGACTGTTCAATTTTTTTAAAAAAAAGTATTGATTACAGCTCAATAATTAATCACATTTTCAGCAAATCAAATTAACAAATCTAGGGATTGTTTAACAACAACAAAAAAATTTGTGTTTAAATTAAATTTGAAAAAAAAGAATTGTTGTAGGCGTATAATTTTAGTTCGAATTCTTTAATTTCAGATGTTATTGCGATGGTCGAGTGTTCAAACCAAGTTTCATTCAATATTACAGGTTTGAAGTTCTATGCCAAGTCAATGGCTAAACAATGCTGAAAGCTCTATCTTTCTCCTAACAAACAATGTCCCCCCTTTGTATTTTCTCTCTGTCTATAAAAAGTGTTGGACTGCGATAAAGCTTTGAAATCGATTAATTAGACACCAACAAATTGTGTCAATAGAACAACATAAGTTAAGATTTAATGATAATTTTACGTAATACAAAAGTAAACGTTTCGGCACATGCCTTCATCAGAACAACAAAAAGACAATTAAATAAGTATAAATTAAATTTACATAATATATATATATAGACAGATATCCTACCTAAAGAGGGGAGAAAAAATACAAGTAAGTGAAAAAAAACAGACAATAGCAAAGTAAAGAAAAGTAGGAAAAAAAGTGATTTGAACAAAATTGTAAAAACCAAATAGGAAAAAGACATGGCAGCTAGGTAAAATTGTGGATTTGGTTTATTCCATATTAATTTTAAAACATAACGAAATTCAAAAGCAGACGAATTAGGGGGGGGGGGTTTGTTTAACCCCAATTCTCAGATTTAAAGCAACTGCTTCCTTTTCCCCTTGAGGAGACGCCTCAGGATCGATTATTATTTATTATTTTGAGAACTTATCCTAAAAAAAAAAAGAAAGCGCTAATTGGTGAAACGTGACAGCGCAAAATTGTGTTTAAAAAAATCAACCTATTGGGTTCTGAGTGGAATCCCCGACGGAGCCATTCCCCCCCCCCCCCATTTTAAATTCGTTACCTGGAGGAACTAATAAACCCGACAGGTTTGAGGGGGGGGGGGTGCTATTTCCCTTCCCCCAGCTCACCTTGGAAGCAAAAGCTTCCTTCCCCAAACCGTGCGCAGACGCTCCTGGTCATGAGACATCCTAGGAAATAGACAACCATTTGATTGCAGCCTTGACCACCTAAAGCAAAAATTAAAAATGCAGAAATCTGAATCAAAGAACCACCCATAGTCACAGTGATAAAAAAGGCAGACTACGCTGGGCAGGTCATGTTGAAAGGATGCCGGAATGAAGAGCAGCAAAAATTACACACAGGCCTATGGGCAGACGATTCACCGGTCGAAAAAGGCTGAGATGGATTGATGATGTGGAGACGGATTTACATCAGTTGGGGGTTTCAAGCATGGAGGCGGAAAGCCAAGGATTGCTTCGAATGGAAGGATGTGGTGGAGCAGGCTAGCGCCCTACATGGGCTGTAGCGCCACTTATGATGATGAGAAATCTGAATCATGTATACATTCCTTATACTTAAGATTTAAAAAAAAATATTATAACTTAGACAGGACGTAGTTGTGCTCTTTTGTTATTTTTAAAGAGAGCAACAAAACCATTGCAATTTTCTACCCCTCTCCCCCCCTCCCCCCCCCCCAACGTTCATTTTAGTTTTTCTCTTAGCATTTTAATTCTGCTGTTTTTTTTTCTTATTCTTTTATTATTTTTTGTATAACTGTTGACCATCTCAATCACTCATTGTCTTTCATTGTCTTTTCTCATTGGAGGGAAGCTGGGGGGAGGGGGGGGTACCTGAATTATTGGTTAAATCGCACACCTGAAATGTGTGAGAGATGGTATAGGGAAACCTGAAAAGGAGAAGACATTTGTTTTTTTAATTTAAAAAAAAATAGAGGTGTCGTCAAGATGCCTTCTTAAGCGAACAAACAACGAGTAGCAGAAAATATATTTCAAAATTAAAATATAAACAGGTTTTTCCCCATACGTCGTTTCACATGTCCATTTCTACTCGAACCTGATTACAGTCTCACTTCCACTTATTGCCCCACAACCCATTCTGTGTGCTTCTGTGTCTCAACGCTTTTCACCGGCCGTCTTGGATTTGGTCTTAGCTCTCTGTCGATTCCATATTTAAATAAGGTTCTCTTATAATGAAAAAGAAAAAAAAAAGAAAAAAGCGCTTTCTTTCCCTTTAATTTAAATCCTGGCCTTTCAATTGTTGTCGTTTTTATTTTTTTTAATTTATTTTTTTATAAATCTTCAATCAAAATGAATTAGACTTAATAGAAATGCTCCATCTGATGTCACACTTAGGCCGAAACCGAAGCACTTGTCAATCAGCAGCTGCTCGCAAACTCTTCAAGGGGCAGGGGCGGGGGGGGGGGGGCTTTGGTGACAGGCTTATTTCTATTCTTAAGGGGTTTTTTTTTTTTGCTTATTTTTTTTCTTAAGCGGTTCTTTCTTTTTTTTTTTTTTTCACTTTAGTACTGTTAATTTTTTTTTTTAACCAGGATCGGGTTTTCATTATTTTTTCACATCAAATCGGAGTTGTGTAGAAATGTCTCCATCTTTTAATCTGTCAACATGATCTCATGGTCAAAAGTCATCTCAAAAGTGAAACAACTTCTATTTGATTGGGGTTCGGACCGGAGAAAAAAAAAATAGTAGTAAGTGTAAATAACGTTAGAGAGCTTTTCTGTTCCGAACATTGCGTCACATTGTCTCTATTCAGATCCTCGAAAGCATTGCTTTTATTCATTTATTCATGTGTATCTGTTGTTCTTTTGTTGTTTTTTTTTTGTTGTTTTTTATTTGTTGTATCGTCTGCTTACGGAGGCGTCTCGCTGATACGTTCGCTTAGTTGTCATCATGTCTTTTATTTTTAAAACCTAAACATATTCTGTTGTACTACATATTTAACTGTGTATTTCTAATGCTGTATAAATTTGAGAATGCTTCCTGGGCTCAAAAAAAAAAAATAATAAAAAAAATAAAATAAAATTTAAAAAAAATATGAATGCAAGATTTAAATATAAAAACTAAGAATTGAATATGATATCATGCGTGCGTTTAAACATGATCTCGGCGTCTCTCGGTTCCGGTTTATTTTTCTTAGAGACTTTCACATGTTCTTCGATCGTTTGCAGCAGCGGTTCCAGGCTTGTGGTACGCGTACCCCTAGGGGGTACTTGGCAGACTTCTTGGGGTGTACACACGAATTATATTCATAATGGCGTATAACAGCATGTGTGTATATATATATATATATATATATATATATATATATATATATATATTACACCAGTTCATTTATGAAAAGCTGTATTTCAATATAGGGTGGTACTTATAAATGAAAAGTCTAATGGTCGAACAAAAGGCTAGGCACCGCTGGTGTCCAGTGGCACACCAAATACCATAAGAAAAATTAAACGAAACTGTCAAATTTTTAGAGCAGGTTTGTAAATGTACGTTTTCTTGCAGTATACATGCAAAGCGTATCATTCATTTGTACTACAAATCTGTACGCATGATTAGTTGTCTTCTATTAAAACTGTCATGGCTCTTATTTTTTTTTCCTCCGCTAGACTAGAAACTGTTAACAGTATTGGTTTTCTTGTAGTTGTATGGCGCATAATTTATTTGTACTGCAAACCTGTTGACATGAATAGTACTCGTGTGTGTAGAGCTCCTAGTTAACCTCTCCTAAGAGTCTAGAAACATGTAATCTTTACTAGTTTTCTTGTTGTCTCGGTTTACAGCTTCTAGTTTATCTTTATTAAGAGTCTACAAAAATGTTATACTTAGTATGTATAGTTTTCTTGAAGTATTGTGTTATAGCGCCTAGTTTACCTACCAGAGTCTAGAAACATGTTATCCCGAGTAGTTTTCTTGTAGTGTTGTGTTAAAGCTTCTACTTTACATCTAATAGATGATAGAACTATATTATCCTTAGTAGTGTTCTTGTAGGATAGAGGCACGGCCTCGACGTGGCCTCTACTGGATCCCGCGAGACTAATCTTCACCGAAAATGAAACCCGGATGTGTTGATTGATTACCATACCAAAGTGATACTAATTGGCGTGCGCGCGAGCCGACCTTCCGCTTCCGTTAAAAGAACGCGATGTTGATTGGTTAATCAGAGCTACGGCCTCGTATTCGAATCCATTACTGTTGGTTCACGTACGCCGCACGCGGAAGGGGTTAGTGTCCTGGAATGTCTTGACGTGTTGGTGTAAGTCAAAATAAGCTGGTAGTTTAATTCGGTTGTTAGTAGCCCTTACGTCCTGATCCTTTTAGGGTTTTGCAAGGTTTTAAACTGTTTCTATTTTAAGAAAAAGCATACTTTCGAAAGTGGCATAGTGTTTCTTTAAAAGTGAAACGGAAAGTGGTAAACGGAAAGGGGGAACCGGAAAAAGTGAAACGGAAAGAGGGAAACTGAAAGGGAGAAACGAACAAAGTGAAACGGAAAGGGGGAACCGGAAAAAGTGAAACGGAAAGAGGGAAACTGAAAGGGAGAAACGAACAAAGTGAAACGGAAAGGGGGAACCGGAAAAAGTCAAACGGAAAGAGGGAAACTGAAAGGGAGAAACGAACAAAGTGAAACGGAAAGGGGGAACCGGAAAAAGTGAAACGGAAAGAGGGAAACTGAAAGGGAGAAACGGACAAAGTGAAACGGAATGGGGGAAACGGAAAGGGGGAACCGGAAAAAGTGAAACGGAAAAAGTGAAACGGAAAGAGGGAAACTGAAAGGGAGAAACGGACAAAGTGAAACGGAATGGGGGAAACGGAAAGGGAGAAACGGAAAGGGAGAAACGGACAAAGTGAAACGGAAAGGGGGAAACGGGAAAAGTAAGACGAAAAGAGGGAAACGCAAAGGTATCCTACAAAAAATGGGTAAACTCATTGTTTGATAAATGTGAAGAATTGTCATAAATTTTTTTTTTTTCCTTTTAAAAAATCGTTTAACGTTTGTTTGTATTATCAGAGTTCTGAATCAAACTTATTTTACTGAATACATGTGTATTCTGGTGTATATGACTGAAAATATTAACTGGAGTTTTATACAACACCCAACAAATGTACATTATAAATTGTATTTAAAAATGATAAAAACAAGTTTGACTTATTTTAGTGTTATTTATAAACAGTTATTGCTATTGCTTTGAATATATATATATATATATATTTTACTTCTACTGCATAAATTGGCATAAATAAATGCAAGAATTATATACTTACGCTTATCAACTACATCATAAACTAAACTGTTTTTTTTTAAATTCCTTTTTCTAATTGTCATTATTTTCATATAATTCATTCAATTTTTTTTTGTTTTTAACATTCTTAATTTATTTTGAAGAGATTAGTGGATTATTCCATTATTTTTTTTTATGTATTCTATGTTTCAATGTTTACTCACAAAACATTAAATAAATTATATTTATAAGGTTTACGGGTCCTATAATCATGATTTTAGAATCTCTACCGGATTATTTTGATCAGCTGTCACACCCAGGCACAATGTGGGAAATACATTTTTTTTTGTATAAACATTTTTTTTTATCAGCGTCGAGAAGAAGAAACAAAAAAAAACTGGTAGCAGCATTGCTGGCGCCAAGATTTTAAGGAAGGCTATCCAAAAAAGATGTATTTACATAATTGTTCCATCCATTTTTTTTAAAAAGTTTACGGGACAGACACTTGGGTTGATAGCGATGCTTTTAGAGCACGCCCTTATGTTTTTTACTTTATTTGCTCCGTCCGTCCGTCCGTCCGTCCGTCCGGCGCATGGAGATATCCATGACACCCGGTGGTCATGCCGACCTTGATTCACGGGATGAATCATTTAAGGAGCGTGTGAAGACTTTCAATTTCTTGCTGGAATCTGTAAACAAACAAACAAAAAATAATAATAATAATAACTTGAATAAAAAAATAAAACAACATGCAGATTTTTTTTTTCTTGACGTAATGTCATTTTCTTTTAGATTTCCAAATTTGCATTAGTTCATTTCGGGGGTAGGTGCTGCTGCTGGTCGGTTAAAGCCTTTCATTAAAAGTTAACTTAAAGATAAGCTATCTTTTTGGTTTTCAGTGTTAATAATCCATAAATATTAACAAACAAAAAAAAAAAAAACAAACGAACAAACAAACAAAAAAAAAAGAGGAAGGAGTGAATAGCTATTCCCTGTTCTATTTTCATTGAGTGAGTTTTAAAGTCTTTCATTAAAAGTTAACTTAAAGATAAGCTATCTTTTTGGTTTTAAGTGTTAATAATCCATAAATATTAAAAAACAAAAAAAAAAAAAACAAACGAACAAACAAACAAAAAAAAAAAGAGGAAGGAGTGAATAGCTATTCCCTGTTCTATTTTCATTGAGTGAGTTTAGAAAATTCACAAATTTAACCGAAAGCGAAACTCAACCGTTTGTATCTTTTATATTACTTGATACACAATTATTTGAGGAGGGCTAAAGAAACTAAAGTAACACGTTATTTGGGTTACGAATCCACGACTTTTATATTGGCCTGATGACAAAGACGACACGCGGGCCCTAGAACCCCCGTGTACCTGCAAAAAAAAAGAGGAGGGGGTGGGGGTGCTCGTTTATTTTAACGGTCAAAAAGTTCTCATGTGAACACAAAAATAAAATGTGAAATTTGAATGCAGATGGGGGGCGTAAAACCGCAAAGGCTACATCTACGGTTAGGGCAACATTTGCCATGGTCAAGGAAACATCTTCTATGGTCAAGGCTACATCTGCGGCTAGGGCAACATTTGCCATGGTCAAGGAAACATCTGCGGTTAGGGCAACATTTGCCATGGTCCAGGCTACATCTGCGGCTAGGCAACATTTGCCATGGTCAAGGAAACATCTTCTATGATCAAGGCTACATCTACGGTTAGGGCAACATTTGCCATGATCCAGGAAACATCTGTGGTTAGGACATTTGCCATCGTCAAGGAAACATCTGCGGTTAGGGCAACATTTGACATGGTCAAGGAAACATCTTCTATGGTCAAGGCTACATCTGCGGTTAGGGCAACATTTGCCATCGTCAAGGAAACATCTGCGGTTAGGGCAACATTTGCCATGGTCAAGGCTACATCTGCGGCTAGGGCAACATTTGCCATGGTCAAGGAAACATCTACTACGGTCAAGGCTACATCTTCGGTTAGGGGAACATTTGCCATGGTCAAGGAAACATCTTCTATGGTCAAGGCTACATCTACTATCGGTTTACCCTATACATCTACCAAGGATTAGACTACTTCTTCTACGGTCTAGGTGACATGAGCAAACACCAAAGCAAAAATAATACGTCATGTAGTTATCTGGGCGGTGTGACATTAAGAGCAAAAAAGCTATGAAAACCCTGACGTTGTCGGTGCAAAACTGTATCGTCCATCCTGACGTTCCTAAACGGCCTGCGAGATGGGGGGAGAGGAGTTAACAGTTCTTTCTCCGTTAAGAAAGAAGAAGACAATATCTCAGACTTCACCGTTTCGATTCCAATGAGAAAACACCACCGTATCTTGAGGACAGACGTCTCGGTTAATTTTAATTAGTTTACTTTCTCTTTGTGGTTGTCCGGTCTGATGGCGGTTCACGGTTATTTGATTTCCGCTTTATAAAAATAGGAGACTCGATGGACACTTTAGCCTAGCGCATTAACCGCTGTTCACCGCGCTTCCCCAAAGCTCTGAAGACTGAATATCTTCTCGCTTATGAATCAATCGCGGCTGTGGGTAGATTCAAACATTGAGTAACATTTATGACTTCAGCATTAAGTTTATATAGTGAATACTTCAGGTCTCAAAGCATAAAGTACTGTTTCAAATACGCTTCTGGTGTTTAAATAACGATTCTAAAACTATGTTGGAGTTTTTCGTTCAAATAGAAGAGCTGCTCAGATAACACGTGTGAGAACCCATGACTCCGGCGCGTGACTTCACCAAAGGTCGTCAGGTCAGATTATTCGATCTTCTCAAACAGGGTTCAACCCCTAGCCGCCAACTTTTCTCCGAGACCCCATAAACTAAAAGAAAATCTTCATTTTTTGTTTGTTTTTGTCTGCAAGAGATGGACAAATATTTACTCAGCAACCAAACAAAGAAGAAGAGAAAGAAAATCTTGAAAAAGAATCAAAGCGTGATGTATTTATCATTTCTCTCTCTCTCTCTCTCTCTCTCTCTATCTCTCTCTCTCTCTCTCACACACACACAAATACACACACACACTTTTTTTTAACCAGCTCACTGTAACGAAACTAACAAACGCAAACTAGCTTAATCAAGGCAGAGTTAAGGGGAAAAAAAAAGAGTGGGGGGGGGGGGGGAAAAAAAAAACAAAAAAAAAAAGAAGTCACCGTTCCTTGTAATCGTCTTCCGAAGCCTCGTTCTCGCCGAGGAACCAAAATACAATCAGACGCGCGAATCTGGCCTCCCGGAGATCAATACTTGCATCCCCTCCCCCCTAAAAGAAATGAAATTTCCCCCCGGTGCCCGGTGCGGAGGAACTAGCTGGACCCGTCCAGAATGATGGCACACGCTGGGAGCAGGTCATGTTAGGTCCACGCGGGAGGTCAAGATCTAGAGTTTATACAGTAGTTAGAAGAAAATATAGCACGGTTATTGGTAGTACTTGGGAATATAGTCCCTTACCATTGTAAAAACGATATTTTGACAAAATGTATTTCAATAAAATTGGGTTATTGGTTAATATTGAAATTTGTTGGGATTTTTTTTTATGATAACCAATGTTCCCCTTAAGCTGCGCGGCCGCGCAGTTATCTTACAGACGCCGCGCAGCAGTTTTAAGTATCCGCGCAGCAAATTTCCATTTAAGTTTGTGTTTGTGGGCTGTAAAATTTTGCACACACAAAAATTGATGCTGTAAAACTTTGCACACAAAATAATTGATGCTGTAAAACTTTGCACACACCTGTATGACTGAACACGAACCAGCAAACCTTAGAGGGAACATTGATGATAACTATAAAATTATGATAATAAAATTTATGATAACTATAAAATTATGATTGCAAAATTTATGAAATCAATGAAATGGATGGTTTCACTGTACCGCACTTTGCGCTTTATTGTCATCGGAAATGTGCAATTTCTTTGAGTAGATACTATGAATAAAAATACGCCTGTCTGATGTAAGTTGTTTTTTTTTTAAATTTATTTTTTTGTTTTCTTACCAAAAACTCATTTTTAACCAGTTTCATTCATAAACGAGGCCAAATGAAGGTTGAATAAACTTTTATGTACGTTGTTACGTCATTAAAAAAAAATACCCCCGTAAAGGAAAAAAAAAAAATCATGTCATTCAAGATGTCTTTAACTTGCTTCCGACACTAACGATAATGATAGGACTCTTCCCCCTTCCTGCGCGTTGGTTAGTCGTGAGCCAAGTTATTAAAGATGCCCGGTGTGACTATAAATTATAGCTTCGATGAAATAATATCCTTTTAATCTCAAGAACCTACGAGGATCCCAAAAGGAGACGGGTGAATCATCGACCTCCACCTTCTCTTCTAAAACGCTCTCCGTTTTATGAAATTCGAATAAGATGATTACTGGTCTGAGATCGCCCGCCACTTAAACTTAATCGGCAGAAAATTGCATGTTCGGGTGGGGCAAAAATTTTCTATTTTATGCCCACGTCGTATTGGTGGCCTGTACACCGCGGAGACTTGGCCTACAATAATCCAACCAAAGCAGGTATTGGAAACCGCGCTCGCTTCATTTTCTGATATTATGACTCCTGCGTATTGGATGCAAGTTCCACCATATCTTTATGTGATCTGCTGTCATGATGATCACATCTTTCTTTATGTTTTTCTTATGCAGCATGCATTCAAAGTCAATTATAATATCGTTTTGATAAAGTGGTCACTGGCATCATGCGATCTCTCCAAAGTGGGACAGAATTAAACATGTTTATTAAAGACTTGACTTTTTTCTTAGTCGGCTTCAGGTTGATTTCTTTGTTCCATCGCAAACTCACTGATATAGTTGGCAATGTATCTTAAGGATTTTTTTACTTTTTTTAAAAATAAACAACACGATCTTTAGATAAACCTGTTTGAATAAAATTCAGAGCACAGCCATTTTACCAAAAGGGTCTTGATGTCGTCTGTAGAGCACCTGCAAACACTTCGGTGTAGAAATAGTCATATTGAAACTTGACAAGTAACGTTTTCTTCAGAGTGAGTTTTGGATAAAAGTAGAGATATAAATATATGTAACAATTATTGGCGAATCCGAGGTACGATCACCCATGAATCCACTCTCGTCGGTCAATCTCAATTCTCCGAAGAATTGCCGCCCACGAATCAGCCATCTACCTACATTTCTCGTCTGTGAATCAGAATTTTACGAAGAATTATCATCTATGAATCAGCAATTTACCAACAATTCTACTGTCTGAATAATAATGCTAACACGTGATGTGAATGACGTTGAGACAGTTCAGTACAGTCAGTGAAGCGTGTGACGCCATGAGTATATTTCTCACAAATTTTGTCTTCGGGTGTTAGCCATCAGACAGACAAACCTGTCTAAAAAATTGTATGCAGATAATCATGTTGGTAAGATTTTCTTCAAAAAAATGTGTGGGACAAAAGTAGAAATCTCAAAATGTGTTTAAGAATCTGAATCGAGCAACACACGAATCTGTATTCCGCGATGAATCATCATTAATCACTTAGCGTTCTTCAAAATATAAACAGTTTGGGTCAGAATTTTACCAAGCACTACCATCCAAGAATGGGCCATGTACGAAATAATTCTCCTCTGTGAATCTGAATTCTACAAAGAAATTATCCTTCATGAATCAGCCACGTACCAACAACACACACAAATGAGTCAGCATTCTCCCAACGTGATCCCCGATGACGCTAAGACATTTCAATAAAGTTAGTGAGACGTGTAAAGACACCAGTAAATTTTCCTCATCTTCGTCCCTCTGCTTTCTCTTAGATGTAAGGCGTCAGACGGACGCAATTTTCTGTTGACAACATCACGTGAAACAAGCACGTCAAATACTTCAAAAATCTCTTTATTATTTTCGCAAAACTTGAGTACATTTAGAAGTATCGACCGAACAACAGATAGTTTCCTTACCTCCCCCGGTCAATTCGGTTTTTTTGTGCGGGGTTTCACCCCCCCCCCCCAAGTCTTTAAAAACTCGGATATAAATAAGTATACATTTTGATACCTCTCTTATATAGCCTACCTATCTGGTTTAAGTGACATATTTTTAGAATATTTTATAAAGATAATATTGTTTCTATTGCTAGTCAAGCGGGTTTTGTTATACAAAAAACGATAAGTCCTAGAGTAGTTCTAGTGTTTCGTTCAGAGTTTCCGAGTAGTTAGTTCCATTAATTCACGTCTTGGTTTTGATTAAACATGTCGGACGCATTTTTCCTCACCGGACAATTCAACTCATCCGTTTTCGAAACCGGACACGAATCGGGAATCGCCAAGGTTGTCGATTATGCCATCAACTGCTTCCTCATCCACATCGTCGCCGTTGTCGGCGTCGTGGGCAACATCTTCACCATCTTCGTGCTTAACAAGCAAGGGGTCAAGGACAGCACGAACATCCTGATCTTCTCCATGGCCTGCATGGATCTGCTCCACTCTCTCACGTCGCCCGTACGTCGCTGCGCGTGCATCGTGTCCACGTTCAGCCCGGCGACAGCTGCGACGATCGCCGCATTCGACCGGGTCTATCTCGCAGTGGGAAGTCGAGTGATTGCGATTATATCGGCCTCCCATATTGTGTTGATTTCTCTTGAACGGACCGCGGCTGTGTACGTGCCGTTTAACGTCGGGACTATATTTTCCCCCATGCGCACGCGGATATATCTTTTGGTCGTGTACGTGTTTTGGCTCACCGTAGGCGCGCCGTATTTGTTTCTGTACAGGCTCGTCTGGACGTACGACGCCAATTCGGGCCAAACGATCGCCACGGCTTATTTTTCCCAGTTTTACCTGGACAATTACCAGAACATAAACCTGGTCAGCTCCTTGTTTGTCAGCAACATCCGGGGCGCGCTGTTTGTCGTTGTTGTTCTCGTCTGCTCTCTCCTCATCGGATCGCGCCTGCACACCGCCAGCATCGCGAGGGCTAACATCTCCAGCGCCAAGCCAGGGACAGACTTGAAAGTGGTCCGCATGCTACTGGTCGTCTCCCTGGTGTACCTCGGCATCGGCATTCCAGTACACATGATCTACATGTATTTTTACTTCAACCCCCAGGCCATCAACACGGGCGCGAGGCTGAGCGTCGTCTACAACGTGCTGGCGGGATACGTCACCGACCTGTTCTACACTGTCAACGCGTCCGTGAATTTTATCATCTACGTCACCATGTCGCAGAAGTTTCGGAGAACGTGCAAGGCTCTGTGCAGATGCCTTTCAACTTAGGCTGGGATCACACTATGTCTGTATTTCACCGATACCCAAGACTGACAAGAAAGACCGAATTATGTAGACAAAAACAAGGCTCTGTGCGGATGCCTGTAAACTTAGGCTGGGATCACACTGTGTCTGTATTTCACCGATACCCAAGACTGACAAGAAAGACCGAATTATGTAGACAAAAATAAGGCTCTGTGCGGATGCCTTTAAACTTAGGCTGGGATCACACTGTGTCTGTATTTCGCTGATACCCAAGACTGACAAGAAAGACCGAATTATGTAGACAAAAATAAGGCTCTGTGCGGATGCCTTTAAACTTAGGCTGGGATCACACTGTGTCTGTATTTCACCGATACCCAAGACTGACAAGAAAGACCGAATTATGTAGACAAAAATAAGGCTCTGTGCGGATGCCTTTAAACTTAGGCTGGGATCACACTGTGTCTGTATTTCGCTGATACCCAAGACTGACAAGAAAGACCGAATTATGTAGACAAAAACAAGGCTCTGTGCGGATGCCTTTAAACTTAGGCTGGGATCACACTGTGTCTGTATTTCACCGATACCCAAGACTGACAAGAAAGACCGAATTATGTAGAAAAAAAAACAACGACAAAGGTACTATCTAAGTTAAGATGCTCTTAGTAGCATAGTCAAGAGTTGAAATAATCATTTTTTACGGAAGTATACCAGCAACCGTCGGTCGAATTCAAATCATTTTAATGATTATTTTCGTCAGAACTGTCCAATAGAAGCTTCGAACGCAGCAAAAAACGGCCGCCCGATTCGAGTGTTTATTCCAGAATTTCTTCGAAAAAACTTTCAAAATTGTGTTTAACCAAAAATTGTCTACCTTTAATTTGTAGCAGATGGCATTGATAGGGATGTGTATTACAAAGTTAATGAGTTTAGTTTTCAGTCTTACATCGTTTTACTATCGCCTAGCACTGGTCGTAAAAGGTCATGACCATACGTCAGACCGAATTTCTCTACCCAAAGATCGGTTTCTTATGACAGTCTTGGACGTCGGTGATGTACGGAACCAGGGTGATCGCAGGCTTATCTCCAACACTTACTATACTACTAAGTTTAAAAGAAAATCAAACTAAAACAAGGTCTTCTTTCTTTTATGTTAAAGTCAGATAAATGTTGAGTGCCCGTTAGTTTTTTTTTGGTTTTTTTTTTTACGTATAGACAGAATTTTGTGAAAAAAAAATTATGTTGAAGGAAGATAAATGTTTAGAGGCAGGAAAGCTAGTTTTTTTTTTTTTAAACTTTCTTTTCTTTTTACTTTAAAAAACAATTTAAAAATGTTAAAGGGAGATACATTTTTAGCGGCAGTTAGTTTTTTCCTTTCCCCCCCTTTTTTTTTTAAAGTCACCACATATTTTTTTTTTTAATTAGATGATTTTTTGTGGAGACTTCCTCTTATAAAGATAAGGGTTATCTTTCTTCAGCCACACAAACGTATTTAAGGACATGTAGCGTTTGAGTAGATTACATTAGGGTTATCTTTCTTCAACCACACAAACGTATTTAAGGACATGTTGTGTTTGAGTAGTTTACAAAGTTAATCGCATTTGTCACAAATACTACTCCTCTCGGTGCGTTAACGCGCGGCTGTAACACTGTGTTAAATTAAGCGCGAAAAATAAAAATTCCCAGAGGCCACCACCCCCCCCCTCCCAATTGGTCTCTTTTATACAGTGCGTTACCTGAATGTGTGTCTCGTCATGGAAACTTTTGTAGATGGGAAGCTCAAGCGCTGACGCCGCCATGTTGCTGTGTCCGATTACGTCTAGTGCTAATAAAAAAAGCATTTTAATCTTTTTTTTTTAATTTTTTTTTCTTTTTTTGCTTTTGTTGTTGTTTTTGTTTTTTGTTTGCTTGGTAAATCCTGAGATCGACTCCCAAAAAAAAAATAAAAAAGCCACTACGGCATTGACAGCATGGTTTACCAAGTCTCACAGCAATGAACACCACAACGACAACGAAACCAAACCACAACAAAGAACACCATCACAACAAAGAATACCTCACAACAAAGAACACCATCACAACAAAGAACACCATCACAACAAAGAACCCCACCATGACAAAGAACCCCACCACGACAAAGAACCCCACCACAACAAAGAACCCCACCACGACAAAGAACCCCACCACGACAAAGAACCCCACCACAACAAAGAACCCCACCACAACAAAGAACCCCACCACAACAAAGAACCCCACCACAACAAAGAACCCCACCACAACAAAGAACCCCACCACAACAAAGAACCCCACCACGACAAAGAACCCCACCACGACAAAGAACCCCACCACGACAAAGAACCCCACCACGACAAAGAACCCCACCACGACAAAGAACCCCACCACGACAAAGAACCCCACCACGACAAAGAACCCCACCACGACAAAGAACCCCACCACGACAAAGAACCCCACCACGACAAAGAACCCCACCACGACAAAGAACCCCACCACGACAAAGAACCCCACCACGACAAAGAACCCCACCACGACAAAGAACCCCACCACGACAAAGAACCCCACCACGACAAAGAACCCCACCACGACAAAGAACCCCACCACGACAAAGAACCCCACCACGACAAAGAACCCCACCACGACAAAGAACCCCACCACGACAAAGAACCCCACCACGACAAAGAACCCCACCACGACAAAGAACCCCACCACGACAAAGAACCCCACCACGACAAAGAACCCCACCACGACAAAGAACCCCACCACGACAAAGAACCCCACCACGACAAAGAACCCCACCACGACAAAGAACCCCACCACGACAAAGAACCCCACCACGACAAAGAACCCCACCACGACAAAGAACCCCACCACGACAAAGAACCCCACCACGACAAAGAACCCCACCACGACAAAGAACCCCACCACGACAAAGAACCCCACCACGACAAAGAACCCCACCACGACAAAGAACCCCACCACGACAAAGAACCCCACCACGACAAAGAACCCCACCACGACAAAGAACCCCACCACGACAAAGAACCCCACCACGACAAAGAACCCCACCACGACAAAGAACCCCACCACGACAAAGAACCCCACCACGACAAAGAACCCCACCACGACAAAGAACCCCACCACGACAAAGAACCCCACCACGACAAAGAACCCCACCACGACAAAGAACCCCACCACGACAAAGAACCCCACCACGACAAAGAACCCCACCACGACAAAGAACCCCACCACGACAAAGAACCCCACCACGACAAAGAACCCCACCACGACAAAGAACCCCACCACGACAAAGAACCCCACCACGACAAAGAACCCCACCACGACAAAGAACCCCACCACGACAAAGAACCCCACCACGACAAAGAACCCCACCACGACAAAGAACCCCACCACGACAAAGAACCCCACCACGACAAAGAACCCCACCACGACAAAGAACCCCACCACGACAAAGAACCCCACCACGACAAAGAACCCCACCACGACAAAGAACCCCACCACGACAAAGAACCCCACCACGACAAAGAACCCCACCACGACAAAGAACCCCACCACGACAAAGAACCCCACCACGACAAAGAACCCCACCACGACAAAGAACCCCACCACGACAAAGAACCCCACCACGACAAAGAACCCCACCACGACAAAGAACCCCACCACGACAAAGAACCCCACCACGACAAAGAACCCCACCACGACAAAGAACCCCACCACGACAAAGAACCCCACCACGACAAAGAACCCCACCACGACAAAGAACCCCACCACGACAAAGAACCCCACCACGACAAAGAACCCCACCACGACAAAGAACCCCACCACGACAAAGAACCCCACCACGACAAAGAACCCCACCACGACAAAGAACCCCACCACGACAAAGAACCCCACCACGACAAAGAACCCCACCACGACAAAGAACCCCACCACGACAAAGAACCCCACCACGACAAAGAACCCCACCACGACAAAGAACCCCACCACGACAAAGAACCCCACCACGACAAAGAACCCCACCACGACAAAGAACCCCACCACGACAAAGAACCCCACCACGACAAAGAACCCCACCACGACAAAGAACCCCACCACGACAAAGAACCCCACCACGACAAAGAACCCCACCACGACAAAGAACCCCACCATGACAAAGAACCCCACCACGACAAAGAACCCCACCACGACAAAGAAACAAATGAAGAAACAAACAAATAAAACAAAACAAACCCCACTCAGTTAAAATTTATTTTTAAAAAAAAATAAATCTGATCAAATTACTATTTTTTGAAAATTAAGAATAACAGTATTTAAAAAGTCCCGAGACCTACTTATTTTAACATTTTGGTTGATTTGTATTCGAAAACATTTAAAAGTTTGGATATTTTTTTTCTTAATTGTCTATATTTTTGCAAATGCTTCGGTCCGTGTGTCAGTCGCTGTATAAATATATATATATATATATATATATACATACATACATATATATATATATATAATCTTGTCTTAGTATTCAAGCGTTTTAGAAGTAATCTTTCCACTACATCAGGTATTATAATATCACATTAAAAACAAATTTTTTCGTTCTTCATTTTTTTTTCCCCCCGAAACTCAAATTGTGTGTCTATATTTAGAACAATTCCTGAGTGTGTCCTTCTTCCCATGATATCATCCTATTTAAAGCCATCATAGGATAAGGACCATTTTTATTATTATTTTAATACAGATTTTCTTTTTTTTTTTTTTAAGTAAGGATGTCTCCGGGAATCGTTATTTCAACCGTCTGCAAATACCTCCCGGGGTTTGGGTCAAACATCGAATGGACCAGACGAACAAAGGAGCACGTGCGTTCAGAAATTGGTTAAAGGGGGGTGAGGGGGCGGGTGCGATGGGGGAAAACGTGGGTTGGGGGGGTGGGCTTTTTATTGGAGACAAAGTCGTTAGTCTGGACAGAAAATCGGTGCATCCTTCACAATGGTAAACTATCAAAATAGAATAGACCCGGGGGGTGGGGGGGGGGGGAATGCTACGGGGTCGGAGGGTACACATCTGCGGCACAATGTTTTTACACACATGCAGGGAGCAGAAAAAGCAAGCACATCATTGTGGCATAACTATTCCTGTATCGCGATATTCTGAGAGGTCGAGTTATAGGTTGTGTGGGGATTAACCCAAAATATGGAGACCTTAAGGAGTTGTGACTCTGAGTCAGTGGGGTGACGTGGAGGGTTGTGACTCTGAGTCAATGGGGGGGACGGGGACGTTGAGGGTTCTCAGTCTGATTCAATAGAGTGACCTTAAGGGTTCTGAGTTCCATAACAACCAACAATCGCTAGAGCTGCCATAAAAACCAACGATAACTAGAGCTGCCATAACAGCCAACAATATCTACAGCTACAATAACAACTAACAATAACTAGAGCTACCATAACAACCAACAATCACTAGAGCTACAATAACAACCAACAATCACTAGAGCTACAATAGCAACCAACAATCACTAGAGCTACGATAACAACCAACAATAACTAGAGCTGCCATAATAATACCCAGCATTAACTAGAACTGCCATAACAACCAACAATCACTAGAGCTACGATAACAACCAACAATAACTAGAGCTGTCATAATAAAACCCAGCATTAACTAGAACTGCCATAACAACCAACAATCACTAGAGCTACAATAACAACCAACAATCACTAGAGCTACAATAACAACCAACAATAACTAGAGCTGCCATAATAATACCCAGCATTAACTAGAACTGCCATAACAACCAACAATCACTAGAGCTACAATAACAACCAACAATAACTAGAGCTGCCATAATAATACCCAGCATTAACTAGAACTGCCATAACAACCAACAATCACTAGAGCTACAATAACAACCAACTACGACAAAGAACCCCACCACGACAAAGAACCCCACCACGACAAAGAACCCCACCACGACAAAGAACCCCACCACGACAAAGAACCCCACCACGACAAAGAACCCCACCACGACAAAGAACCCCACCATGACAAAGAACCCCACCACGACAAAGAACCCCACCACGACAAAGAAACAAATGAAGAAACAAACAAATAAAACAAAACAAACCCCACTCAGTTAAAATTTATTTTTAAAAAAAAATAAATCTGATCAAATTACTATTTTTTGAAAATTAAGAATAACAGTATTTAAAAAGTCCCGAGACCTACTTATTTTAACATTTTGGTTGATTTGTATTCGAAAACATTTAAAAGTTTGGATATTTTTTTTCTTAATTGTCTATATTTTTGCAAATGCTTCGGTCCGTGTGTCAGTCGCTGTATAAATATATATATATATATATATATATACATACATACATATATATATATATATAATCTTGTCTTAGTATTCAAGCGTTTTAGAAGTAATCTTTCCACTACATCAGGTATTATAATATCACATTAAAAACAAATTTTTTCGTTCTTCATTTTTTTTTCCCCCCGAAACTCAAATTGTGTGTCTATATTTAGAACAATTCCTGAGTGTGTCCTACATCCCATGAGATCACCCTATTTAAAGCCATCATAGGATAAGGACCATTTTTATTATTATTTTAATACAGATTTTCTTTTTTTTTTTTTAAGTAAGGATGTCTCCGGGAATCGTTATTTCAACCGTCTGCAAATACCTCCCGGGGTTTGGGTCAAACATCGAATGGACCAGACGAACAAAGGAGCACGTGCGTTCAGAAATTGGTTAAAGGGGGGTGAGGGGGCGGGTGCGATGGGGGAAAACG
>CAXITT010000392.1:488320-512864 GCA_964033795.1 Lymnaea stagnalis | reverse complement strand
CAAGAACGGGGGGTGGGGGGGGGGGGGGGCTCAGATATTTAAGAGGCCAGAAGTTGCGATGTAGAATTTTTTTTTTAGCTATCAGCCTTGAAGGCTAATCTTTCGATACACATTTTTGTGCTCCTATACCGATCGATTTATAACCCTACACATAGCTACAGTTTGGTGTATAGGAACCTCCCCATAAAATACGCATTAAGTAGCAGTTATACAGATTTGCTCATTTTGGACGTAAGTGTCATGTGACTGCATCTAGTTGTTTTTGTTATCTAGTCTCTTCATACTACATTGCAGCTATGTGTTTATCATTTAATTTTTGCATACTGTTTTTTTTACTGTTGTTTGCCGAGGAGGGCTACTTGCTGACACGTTCGTTGTTTTGTTGCATCCATTTAAAAAAAAAAATGTTTTTCCATACTTAGTTTCACTCATTTCCTTTTTACTTTCCTTTTTACTTTTGGCGAGATTTTATATAAATATGCAGTTAGATTTTGTAAAATTTAAAAAATTAAATAAAAAATCACTTTTCTAAATTGCAAAACGTTTCAACATCATTGAATCCTCACTCCACCTCACTCCACCGCACCGCATCTAAAGATTAAACAATTTAGATTATTATTATTTTTTATTTTTTTTGAAATCCTTTTAGAAGGCTAATAACTTCTGAAAATCATAATCGGATTAATTACGACGCGGTTATCTCCCATAAGTGAACAATTTTACAATGGTTTCATATCAGCACGTGTAACATCCAGCTGATCCAGTTCGTTGTATAGGAAACTCCCCATAAAATACGCATCTTTAATCAAAGGATGTGGCCTAAGGGCCCCCCCCTTTGGGGACCCTTGCCCACGATAATCTAGTTATGGTTTTTGACTTATGAATGACCAACGTTCAATCTAATACCATATCAAGATCTACACGTGGATCCACCTTTAATGTCTATTTTAAATGATGACTTTCAGAGTCAAATGAGATGTCTTGAATATTTCAAACTTTGTCTCTTTATAGTCTTACAGGTTCGTTGTTGTTTTTTTTTCTTTTTTTTAACCTTCGCTTTGTACTATGCCTTGCCTAAATCAACCTATTAACTCTTCTCCTTTCAACTCCCACGTCACATTGTTTGTTTTCTTCTCCCAAACCATTTTGGTGCTGAAGATCCACACGAAGGGGTGGGGGGGGGGGGCCGAAGTTCAGAAGTGGATGAAGTGGCACCTCTACCCCAGCGCCAACTTCAGGGGTGCCAAAATAATTTTCAGGTAGGTCCTTGACTGCGAATTAATGGTTAAATATCCACACGAAGGGGTGGGGGGTGGGGGGCCGAAGTTCAGAAGTGGATGAAGTGGCACCTCTACCCCAGCGCCAACTTCAGGGGTGCCAAAATAATTTTCAGGTAGGTCCTTGACTGCGAATTAATGGATAAAAATCCCAATGTACTTCATAAAGACAAAGGGAGCCAAAAAAAAATGTGTCTCTTTTATTATCCGCCTTAGGTGCAATTTATTTCAATATGTTGAGCGGCGTTATTTTCAGGCTTCCCCCAGGCTGACGCTTTTCCTCGTCATGGTCCTGTATGGTGCTGTCCTAAGTTCTAGCAACCCTTGATCCTACTCACCCTTAGTGCGTTTAGTTCACACTACCCCGCTCCTTGAAAGTAAATTGTAGACCTGCCCTACAGTGACTATGTTTTAAATAAGATTTTTTTTTAAAAAATTGGTTGGGTTAAATCCAAATATTCCATGAAGTTGAAAGAATGACATATATTCGGCTACCTTTCAATGGACCGGTTACTCCGTACTGATGACTGCTGATAGGAATTAGAAAATAGGCATGGAAGGGCGCTATCTTCAGGGGGCACAAAATGTGTAATTTTTCATGTACAGTATGACTTTTTGTAGTATTAGTCCTTAGTCTATTAGTGTATAAACGTATATTGAATAGTGTATTAACATATTCGTTTTGTTTGGAAGATGGCAGGGCACCTAAATGCAGGCTATGCCCCGCCGTATATTTTGCTTGCCACGGCCCTGAATATATTTATCATTGTAGATAAGTTCTGTTAAGAGTAAAATTTACTATTTTTTGTGTCTTTTGTTTATTTGGTTTTTGTGGAGGAAACTGTAATTACTATATACAACTCTTATTTTGTTTTGATTTAAAATAATAGTAGAGTAAGCTCTCTTTGTCTCGCAAATATAACGAGATCGGCCATTTTGTCCTTTTAGCACGAGAAAAAGAAAAGGAAAACAGGGGATATATTTTTGTTGTGTTAAGAGGCCAAATTAAGGCCGTTCCAAGCATGAATGCCTCTCTCAAATCCACTTAAACGTACCTTATTGGAGGAAAATAAATCTGAAGCTAAAAAGACAAGATATAGCGAAGAACCAAGTCGAAAACTGCGTGATTCAGATGCCGAGGAAGCAGCTGAAAATTTGCTAAAGTTAGCTATGGCTGAACCTCAGAGAAAAGCAAATTTTTCAGCTCTAAATTCCTCTAATTCTAATGGAATGAGTAAAAATAATTCGGCAGTTGGCACTGCAAACAAGCCTGGAACAGCTAAGAAGCTGATCATAAAAAATTTTAAAGGTTAGTGCTATTATTATTATAAAAATTGCTACGAGCAAGTCCGGGAGATTAGTAGTAGTAAGTAAGGCTAAGACTAAACTAAGGGCTAAATATTGCCTTAACTTAGACGTACTAGTCATTAGGTAGTACAGTGTAGGCAACTACTAGTGCTAGTATTTCCTAGTACTCTGTCTAAGAACTTAAATAAGAGCTTTAATTAGCCTAGGCCTTCATACTTCTACTTAATTAAGCGTCTTAAGTTTAAGTACAGTCTGAGACAGCAGTATTAGTATTAAGCCTATAACTACAAAAGTACTACAAGTGTTGGGCTAACTACTAATCTCATGGGTTGTCAAGTTGGCAACACAAGAAAATTTGAAAGGAGTCCTGCAAAATTGACTCCATGGCAAAATCCATTTAAGAAAAGAAACATGTCTGGATAGGCATTCGGTAGCAGCGCGCCATATGTCCCTGCTCTGGACCACACCATGGTGTGTCCATCTTCTGACTGATGTTTAAGTTGTTTATCGGTGCATTCCTAATGGAATACAAACAACACGCACCATTATTAAACCATCCACAAACACTTTGTTTAGGAGACTTGGATCTAGTCATTTCCCATTGCAAGCATTTCTGCCACCCTCCACAATCTCAGGAACACATCTTTCAAAAAAATTTCAGACATCTCACCAATTATGACACACATCGCATTAATATAATATGGATTGTGACTCGTCATTCTTTAGGTCTGAGATCAGTTTCAAAAACTATTAAACCTTACCAATATTTTTTACCATTATATTACTACTTGACAAAAAAAAAGATTATTAAGCACCAGTCAGATAAACAGACCTGTTTACGCTTACGATTGTGGCGCACAATGTACGATTTTGAGGTGTATAGACTGTGTTTACTTTTTACTATAAATATAACGTATTGATCGATTTTGTGATGATATTTAACTGAGGACATATTGATAATTCAACTTATTTTTATTTTCCAATTTTTGAAGTAATGGTTTTCTTTCTTGATTTTTATTTTCAGAAAAACCTAGCATGCCAGAAAATTTTCAAGAAGTGACATGGGAAAAGTTACAAGGGGCAGTAGATGCCATTCATAGTAGCTGCTCCATACGCTACAGCCTTGAAGAACTGTATCAAGCTGTTGAGAATATGTGCAGCTACAAGATGGCAACAGGTCTTTATTCTCAGCTTATGACTAGATGTCAGAAGCATGTTCGTGCTAACCTGGGACAGTTTTTAGCATATCCTTTTTAATAGTTGCATTTGAAACCATCTAAAAATAGAGATTTTTATATAAAAAGTGTATAACAGATGGGTTTAAATTCATTTCTACCTTTAATTTAGCTAGTTGCAAAGGTCTAATATCTCAATCTCATTACCCTTTCATCTCCACCTTAAATTAACTAAAGTGTGATGAGTTTTTAGTGTTTTTCTGTAATTATTGTTTTGATATGTGAATTATTGTCCTCTCTGATAGTATTATTTTGTTTTTCCACTGAACTTAATTTAAGTTTAAATTGTTCATTTCAACCTATTAAAATGACATTTGCTCTCAAATAGTGCTTAAATAAATTTTCATCAGTAAACAAATCAATGCTGAAATTTTCATATAATGTTTTCCTTAATGGACATTACTGAAACTCTTGACTATGAGCAATTTTTGAAACTCATAGACAACTGTTGGCAAAATCACTGCAGGCAGATGGTAAGATATAAGTAGTTAAGATATACTTTGGTTGCTAAATATTTTTACCAATATCTAACACCCTATTTTATTATCTTAAAGAACTGTATGTATATTGAGAATTATAAAGACTGTACTTTTTTTTTCTGTATTACAGATTATGATAAGAAGCATTTTCTTGTTTTTGGATAGGACATATGTTCTTCAGAATTCATCTATTCTTTCCATATGGTAAGTTCTTATTCTTGCTCAAAGGGCATGTACAAGTTTTGTGGAAAAAAAAGAATATACATGAAGTTTCCCTAAATTCAAAGCAACAATAGAGTAAATTGCTAATCAGTTGACTAAAACCATGCTGCAGGGGTTATTTGGTTTGTTTTCATTAAATTAATATCCACCTTAAAATCTTATGGATCAAGTTTGTTCTTTTCTTCTTCTAACAGGGATATGGGTTTAGATCTTTTCCGTCAACATATCATATCAGACAAGGTAGTAGAAGCAAGAACTGTTGATGGTCTGCTGAAACTAATAGAGAGAGAAAGAAATGGAGAAGCTGTCAACCGACAGCTCCTAAAAAGTCTTCTAAGGATGCTCTCTGATTTGAATGTAAGTACAAAAATCATTTTCTACTTTTCCTGTCTTTTTATCAGAAGAAAAAGAAATTTTAGAGAAACAAATTATCGTATGAATGATGGGTCTTATTTCAGATTTACCAAAAAGCATTTGAGAAGAAATTTTTAGAGGCTACAGAGATGCTGTATGCAGCTGAAGGTCAACGGCTGGTCCAGGAAAGGGAGGCAAGTTGCACATTTTTAAAAAAAATCTTATCTCTTGAAATGTATGCAAAGTAGATCGTCATTTAGAGTAGCAAGAACATTTTTTATTTTGGCATCTTTGTACTTCAACTGAGGCGGTCAGAGTTTTTAAGTGCCTGCGATAGAAATATCAATCCTTTCATATTAGTTCTTGCATAGTTTACAACATTGATTTCTGAAAATCCTAAAAATAGTATTTCAGTTATATACATTTATCTGTTCAAAATATGTAACGCGCCAAGTAAATATCTTGTTTCAATTTGACCCTCTTCTGAAGGTATCGGAATACCTTATTCATGTGGACAAACGACTTGCTGAAGAAAATGAAAGGCTGTTACTTTATCTTGATCAGTCCACCAAGTAAGTGATAATTAAACATTTGATCTCAAGTTTTATTTAGATCTATTACATTCTGGAAAAGTTGGGTTTGTTTGAATAGCACACTGTTATACCACTTTTGAATTATTATTGTTATACTATTATCGGCATGGTTTCTGTGTGGAATGAGGTTAATATATTAAAATTTGGTAAGCCACACATGGATTATTTTTTAAAAAACAAAAAATTGATGTTATTTTATAATATAGAGACCTAAACTCTGGAACATATTCTTTGTACTAAAAGCGTCCTTCACTTTCAGAAAGCCTTTGATTTCTTGTGTGGAAAAGCATCTTCTTGAAAATCATATGAAGCAGATATTACAAAAAGGTTTGTTTATATGATTTTCTTGTGGGGGAAAGCCCTAATTACAGCAATACAAATTGCAGTTTTGCTGAAGATGTTGCAATGTGCTTGCATATTATGTTATTTTATAACACACCAAGTTTTCTAACTCAATCTGCTTGTTTTTTTGTTGATGTTTTTAACCCTCTTGGGACAGATGGGCCAAGTGAGCCCAGGGTGGAGTAGCCAAAAAGGCAGATGTTGATCTATCGGCCTCATAATTCAAGCTTCAAGATTGGCTGGCTAGCCTTCACCCCAGCGAATCAGATTGCTTCTTACATATCCCTGCACATCCCAGCATTGTAATGGTGGCCTGTGTTGATAGTTTACTAGCTTTTGTTGTATTCAGGAATTTTTTTGTGAGTGGCAAGTAATATTGTAAAATTTCAGAATGTCTGACAGTGATGCTGATCAAACTATTCTTAGTGATTTTGATATTCTAGCAGTTACTCTGACACTGAAACTGATGAAAACAACCAGGAAATTAATGAAGACTATCAAAATGAGGGTAATGCTAATGTTGTGAACTCTTGGTTTAGTATTAGGGGGTCCTCAACTGGACAGAGATGACCACTCTGAATTTTTAAACAAAATAGGTCATATAAATAAGGCATAAGCACCCCATTTGAGTACTTAATGCTATTGTACACTAAATATCACTCAAATGTTTATGAGAGAGACCAATAGATAAGCAGACAACTTTCTCAGTAACATCCAGCTTAAGAGAAGGTCCCTAGGTCATAAATGGGGGCATGTTACAGTGAGTGTCTGTAACAACTGAAAAATAGCCGGGGGGGGGGGGGGGGGGGGGGAAAAGGGGAAGAACCATTTGAGGGGGGGTTGGAGGGGCCTCCAGGGGCCTTTTTTCCCAAAAACATAAGTGTTAGGACTTATTCAGGCTTCATCCATCAAAAAGTTCACACAATTGATACAAGTAAGTCATGTTTATTCTAGGTTTAACCAAAAATTATTACATGCATAAATTACGCAAATCAGGGTAGCTCATTTGCATAAATGTTGATATTTCAGTTTGATTCATAAAGATTTTATTATTTCATTCAATTTTCTACTACAATATGTATAGTTTTATATATAATAAGGAAATAGTTTATTTTTTACAATTTTAGTGTTCAGCTCGCACAAAGTGCTCCGTCTTTTTGGCATATACACCCCGAAAAGGCTCCGTCCCAAAAGGGTTCATATTTTTTATTGCACCAAATTTTGTGCTCCAAAATCTTATCGAAAATCAAAAGCCCACTGCTATTTTATGCTTTTCTCTAACATTTGGTTTGTCTTTTATTCTTCAGGTTTAGACCAGCTGATAGATGAAAACAGAATTTCTGATCTCAGTTTGCTTTTCAAACTATTCAATAGAGTGAAGGATGGTCTTAAATATCTGCGGTTGGAAGTTGCAGCTTATATAAAGGTTAGACACATATTTCGTTTGGATAATAATATATTGAGGGCCTTATTATTATATTTTTATTCCATGACATTTTTTTATTATGAGAAGTGAACAATTTTGAAAGGCCTGTTTATCCTGGTATTAACATGCTAGAGAAACTGGTGGCCCAGAAACTTTCAAAATTTGTTATAATTATCCATGGCAATTTTATGGTAAACATTTTTTTTAAAAATTGTTTAATAAATAAATAATTAAATATTGCTATTGAAAAACTATCTCTATAAAAGGTGAATTTTTATCGTATCAGAAAACAGGGCGTGTTATTGTAGTAAATCCAACTAATGATCCAGAGAAAGACAAAGATATGGTGCAGCAATTACTGGGTAAGGTTATGATTTGGCATCAATTTATTTGATATTCTTTTATCTCCTTTTTTCATAAATTCCATGAGCTAAATGTCTAGAAAAATGATACAATCATAACATAAAACATGCAAATCAATACCACCATGATGATTTGTTATCACAGACCTGTAGCAGTCTCTTAAGGAGAGTGGACTATCAGAAATTTTGCTCTGTCTTTTTTGCACTTGCTAAAAATCTCTCAAATCAGACATTCAGGACTCTTCTTAAGATTATATTGCCTTTTTAAGATTCTCTTAAGCCACTCCCTGGTTACTTTGGCTAACGGGTATGTCTGATCTTTTTTTTTATACTTAGACTTCAAAGACAAAATTGATAATGTGATATTGGAATGCTTTGAGAGAAACGATAAATTCATTAACTCCATGAAAGAGAGTTTTGAAGCTTTCATCAATCAGAGACAGAACAAACCTGCTGAGCTCATAGGTAAGTCTGTCTTAAGGCAGTTACAACCATTAATTTATTTTACCAGTAGGAAACAAATTATTGTGTTAATTTATATTTCCTTGTCTTATTATTAGAGGTAAACTCTTGAGCTATAAATATCACATTTTTCTTTGTTTGTAACAGCAAAGTATGTGGATTCTAAACTTAGGGCCGGAAACAAGGTAATCATTTTATTTTATTTTATTTTTTTCTTCAAAAAGTGTTATTATGTATCTGTCAATATCCTGGTTTAGACAATATTTTCTAGTCGTTTATTTGCTTTTCTCAATGGGCATGTTATCTCATATTATATATAGTTATTTATAAGTCTACACCATTGTTACATTTACACCAGAAAAAAAAATCTATTGTCTCTAACACTTTTTCCTGATTACTAGTTAACAACAGATTTTGTGAGAAGAGTCATTTGCCCCAGCCTTTGCATTAACAGTTGACATGTGTGTTATCAACCAAGTTAAAGAGTGAATCTACTAAATAGATTATGATTTGGATGTGTTAAAGTAAGGTGTTTCTACTTTCTTTAATAATGTAGGAAGCCACAGAGGAAGAGCTGGAGAAACTGCTGGACAAGATTCTTGTTATTTTTAGGTTTATACACGGTGAGTTTGTATTTCAAAATCAAAATTAAGTTTGTTTTGCAGTTTAAACACCCCCCACTGTTTTTGCCTTCTTCTGCAGGAGTTGGTTCGGTATTAACATTAGTCTCACAATGCCTCTGCTACTAAGGTTAAAATATTTCCTACCTAGTTACTCTTTTTTTTTTTTTTTTTTTTTTTTTTTATTTTTTTTTCTTTTTTTTTTTTTTTTTTTTTTTTTTTTTTTTTTTTAAGACTGCACTAGATCCAAATAAGATGTATCCAATATAAAGGCCAAGAATTATTAAATCCTTGAGTTTTCAATCTGCTAAATTAATACATGTTACTTTAATAAACAGGTAAAGATGTGTTTGAAGCATTTTACAAGAAAGACTTGGCCAAGAGACTTCTGGTGGGGAAAAGTGCATCTGTGGATGCAGAAAAATCCATGCTTTCTAAACTTAAGCAAGGTATACATGAGATTTTATGAGCCTGTAGTCCATATTGAAATCTATGAAATCTAGATAATATGTTATCGTATTTGTATTAAAATGTATCAAAAAGTTTGTCTTGTTTATAAAAAAGGTAGTCCAATTTTTGTATTATGTTGTAACAGAGTGTGGTGCAGCTTTCACTAGTAAGTTAGAAGGGATGTTCAAGGATATGGAGCTGTCAAAGGATATCAGTCTTGCTTTCAGACAGGTAATTTTTTAAATTTGTTTGTTTAACCACTCTGTAAAGTTAATGCATTTTTAAAGAAGGAAAATACAATGTAAAGAACTTCAGAGACATTGACACATTAGCAAAAGGGGAAAATGGAGAAAGATCCTTGATATCCCATGCAATACTTATTGGTAACCATTCAAATTATATTTAAATGTGTAATAGTTTATTAATCTGCTCACCAACAAAGCTTGCTGCGCAGAAGCACTAAGAAATTAAAAAAGACTAGTATGTAGTATTTATGTTTAATTTTCACAGAGCCTTCAATATACCAATGATGTTATTGACCTCACTGTGAATATTTTGACACAAGGATTCTGGCCAGCGTATCCACTTGTTGAAGTTCATCTTCCTTCAGAGGTTAAGATTTTACTTTAAATCATTAAGCTTAAATTCTAGTTATTGAACTTAATTGTATTATTTTTTTTTAACTAGTACTGCTCTATTGGAAAAAAAGACTGCTGTCTTCACTGCAGTTTTGTGGATTAACGATGAATTATAAATAATTGTTTGTTATTATTTAAATAGATCTTTTTAGATCATTGCCATGTTAAAAGGTGTACCCCACCTTTTGAGAAGCACTGCTTTAAATTATTAAAAGTTAAATGTGGTAAGAGATTTAAAAACAAAAAACTATCAAACAATAAATAATAAAATTTGGGTGAAAGAAAAAAATAATGTTATATATTTTTTTAAATTATAAGACAGATAACAGCTTTCTAAGCATAGATTAGTGTGACTTTACAATGGAAACCATGAGTTCTAAAAGATTTGGCCAGTTAAATCGCTCCTGCACTGACGATCCTCTTCCAATTGTCGCTGTGCACAGGCAATGTTCCAACAGACTGGAGAACAGCAAGTGTCAATTCCATCTGCAAGAAAGGGGAGCATTCTGACCCTGCCAACTGTCTGGTATCCCTCGCCAGCATGGTATGCAAACTGTTGGAGCACATAATTGTAAGCGCAGTCTAGAAGCATTTTGAAAGCCACAATATACTCAATGACTGTCAACATGGCTTCCGAGTCAATAGATCATGTGTAACCCAGCTCCTTGAATTTGTAGAAGACTTGATGACCAATCTGGAGAACAGCAAGCAAACTGACATTCTGGTGATGGACAATGGACATTTAAGGCATTTGACAGTGTAAATCATAGTTTGCTTTTACACAAAAGATGTAGGATCCATCCACGGCTGACATCCCAAACAAGATTGTTTGCAGATGACACAGAGGTGTATAGGATGATCGACGCCAACAGTTCTGACCAGCTACAACAGGATCTCCATCGGTTAGCTGAGTGGGAGATGATTTGGGATATGGAATTTTATCCTGCCAAGTGCCAGACACTGTCAGTCTCTAAAAGTAGTAACCCTCTACACTACCATTACGAACTCCATGGCCATATGCTTGAGCCAGTTTCCTCCCTAAGGTACCATTTAAAGAGAGGTCTGCTGGGACAATCACATTAACAATGTGTTCAGCCAGGAAAACAAATTTTAGGGTTCTTAGGGCAAAATCTAAAGATCGGCAACTCCGGTGTGAAAGAAAAAGCTTATAAAGCCTTTGTCCCGCCGCTTTTAGATTACGCATCTTCAGTCTGGAACCCATTCACTCAGAGGAGCATCTACAGATTGGAGGCGGTCCAGCGATGGCAGCATACTTTGTCCTGAACCCCTATAGGAACACCTCTAGTGTTGGCAGCATGCTGGAAACACTGGGATGGTCATCACTGGAGGAACGATGATGGTTATCCAGGCTCTCCATGATGTACAAGATAAATAATGGGCTGGTCCACTGCTCCAGCATCATAGAGAAACTCGTCCCTCTCCCTCCTAGACAGCTACGAGGCCAAGGCAGGCAGTTCTGGCTCATAACAGCAAGAACATAGTACAGGAACTGCTCATTCCTGCCAAAGACAATCAGGAACTGGAGCAAGCTTCCAAAAGGAACAGTTGAGGCGACAACCCTTGACACATTTGCATCTATTGCCTCAGGCCTTCCAACCCTCAGTTCCTTATACCCTTGCTGTGTAGCCCTTTCAACAGTGAAATATCATCCTCAATAACAGTCAAAAAACATTGCACATCTCTTCTACATTGATAGGAGCCAGAATGATCAATACATTGATCATAGGCCCTTAATATATAGAGGAAGAGACCGACTATAGTAACTAAAAGTAAACTAAAGCATTAAAAATAAGGACCTGTCATTTCTTGACTTTGGTGTGTATCAATTCAAATAGATATTTTATCATTTCAGATGTTGCGTTTCCAAGAAGTGTTCAAAAAGTTTTACTTGGGCAAACACAGTGGCAGGAAGCTTCAGTGGCAACCCACCCTAGGCCACTGCGTGCTTAAGGCTGAATTCAATAACTTTACAGTATGTGCATCTTGAGACTGATGTCATGAAGCTGCTATATCTTTACTGCTTATGATTAATTTTCATTTGTTTACTATTTCTACTTCAATTAAGCTGTGAAAATTTATGGAATTATTTTAATTTATCATTTGCTACCAAAACAATTATGATACACAATTTCAGTGCGTTGCTAAAATAAATTGTTTAAAATTTTATTCTTTTTTTTTTATTTGTAGACGAGAAAAGAAATTCAAGTGTCTTTGCTGCAAACTTTATGCCTTCTTCTGTTCAATGAGGGGGATGAATACTCCTTTGTAGATATCAAGACAGCTACTGGCATTGGTGTGTTGTTTTTTTTTACTTTATGACAGGTCAACAAAAAAATAAAATAATTGAACGTCATTATTGCCTTACAAATAATTTTGTTTGGGATATGTTTAAAATTCCCTTAATGTTAGACAAATAGAAGAAAAAAAATCTCCTGGGTGCAGTTGATTTTTTTTATTGTTTTCAATTTATATGTAAAGAATTGTAACTAAGTTATTGATATAAAACTTGAATTACTTTCTTTAACTTTTATTCAAACAGTAAAAATTTAGGCTAAACGCCTCTTGTATAAAGAAGAGATATATAAAAATAGAAGTCTTTTAGCTTCATATGCGTATATAATTACAAAAATACTTTTTCACATATTTAACTTGGTTTATTTTCAAACATTTTTTTTATCACAGATGAAATGGAGCTGAAAAGAACTCTTCAATCATTAGCTTGTGGCAAGGCACGTGTGATTAATAAAATTCCAAAGGTAAATCTGTAAACTTTTAGGGTTTTTTTTTTTTGTTATGTCACTGTAGGCTTTTTAATGTGATTCTGATTTGACGAATTTATCTTCATCTATAAATGTATATATTATCTTGTGCAATGATTCTGGGTAGGTCACCAAGCTTTCTATCACAACAGCCAGATGATGGGAACATTTTACTAAGCACTGTGAGGCAAAAAAATGGAAAATGCTTAAAATATGATTACTTCACTTCAAGAATTTAAAAATATATTAACTTTGGTTCTTCTCCCTAAATAACAGGGAAAAGATGTGAATGAGACTGACTCTTTCCGATTTGCCGATGACTTTAAGCACAAGCTGTACAGAATTAAAATCAACCAGATCCAAATGAAAGAAACAGTAAGTGGATTTGTTTTTGTGTTCAAAGATTTTCAAAAAAATCCAATTTAGCTACTGTAATAATTATTGCAATAACCTGAATGCCGCTGTTTTAAAAAGTCTATATGACGTTATCTTATCAATGCTTTATATTTATTTTATTTTCTGTACTGCAGAGGCCTATTAACCATTTTCAATATATTTAAAAGTTCATCTTCAGAATGAACAAAAAAATGTTGAAACTGATGTATAACTATACAAAGAAAATGCTAGAAACACCTCAATCTGTTTTAGAAATGTAAACATGGCTGCTATGACTTGCAATTGCAGAAGTTAGCCTGTACTTTAAATGAATAATGAAGCAAATAATAACACAATTATAAAAATATCAGGGTTTAAAAGGGCTTTACACTTTGTAAACCAGTACTGGTAAGTCAAAAACAGTACATTGCTTTTTCTTCTTTTTTTTATTTTGCAAATGGATCTTTAAATATCTGGGGAAAAAAAATTATATCATATCTCACAGATTTCATTACAAAAGAGTTCATTTTTACAAATTATTCATTATTGTTTTGTTTTTTTAATGTTCCGTGAGAGTACACTACAATTAAATAAAGTCATCTGTTTAAATCACTCAACCTCTTCTTTGTTTTACAGCAAGAAGAAAATACGAGCACGACAGAACGTGTCTTCCAGGATCGTCAGTATCAAGTGGATGCAGCTGTTGTGCGCATTATGAAGACCCGAAAAACTCTCAGTCACAACTTACTTATTTCAGAGCTTTTTAACCAGCTGAAATTCCCAGTAAAGGTAAGGACTTAAAATTATTGTTACCAGTAGTTATACTTATTTTATTTCCCAGTTTCTATCCAGAAATGAATTTACCATAGAGCACTCTAACAGGTTTATTTCTGTTATTATCATTTTTTAACAATTTTATTATGTCTTCATACTTATTATAATTTGTTTGTATAAATGTGGTGAAGCGTTCTTTTCTTGGAACTGCTACCCGGTACTAATTTATTATTCCATACTATTATGTGATATTATAGCAATGCATTTTGTTTAATGTGCTATAAAAAATTATCTGTTCCTTCACAAGGATTATAAATCATTAGCCTTGAAACTTGCATCGTATTGTGAATTGTGATTTTTAGGCTGTGTGCCCCATTCACATCCATCTTTTCCTTACGATGTCTTCAGCAATAGGCTCTGGGTATGTTCATTCCAATAGGTCTTTATTGGTGATGGTGTTTGGCTACTTTATGTTTAGGACGTTTCTAAGGCAAGTGTTTGTGAAGGTCTACTCTCAGGGTCTACTCCCTGTTTTCCTCCCAAGTTTCGGTTCCATAGAGTAGGACTGATTTGACGTTAGTGCTGAAACTTCTGACTCAACTTTGCAAAGACACCTGTGCTGAAGTGGTGATTACATTTCTTGTCTTTTCCCGTGCTTGTTGTTGGTTGTTCATTTTCAAAGTCTAGGTCATTCAGTTGTTCCCCAGGGTGTCACGGTGTTCCCTTTCCTCTTTTTGTCTGTGGATTGTCAATGGCCAGGATGAACATATAGGAAGGGGGACAAGAGACATCCTTGACTGACTCCTGTTTCCACTTTGAAGGCATCTATGAGTCTACCTTTGTGTACCACCCTGCATGTCCTTTCTTTATAAGAATTTTGAATGATCCTAACATGTTTAATTGGTACCCCATATTGCAGATGTTTCCAAGAGGTTTTTCTGTCCAGAACATCAAAGAGCTTTTCATAATTAGTTGATGAAATTTAAGTACAGGTGGGAGTTCCATTTGATGGGCTGTTCTACAATGATGCATAGTGTTGCAGTTTGGTCTGTGCACGATCGGTTTTGGTGGAAGCCAGCGTCTTGATATTGTAGCTGTGTATCGTGACGATGTCTCCTTCTTTCCAATCTCTTCAAATAGAAGGTGCAGCATGTTGACTCTTGTATCTATATCTGCTCTCATCATCTCTGTTGTGATGTTACCAGTCCAAATGCCTTTCCAATTTTAAGCTGCTTGATAGCTGGGCTATTTCTTCCTTAAATGGGGTCACTGTCTTCTATTTGTAAATCTTTCTTTGCTAGTTATAGCTGGTGTGTCTGTGGGTGAAGGTCTGTTCAGTAATTCCTTAAAAGTCTTGCTTAAACTAGATGGTGATCAGATGCAATATCAGCTTCTATTTTAGCTTGTATATCCGGTAAGGATCTTCAGAATATTTGGCAAATGCATGTGGTCAATTTGGTTGTCTGTTCTTTTATCAGGGGACACCCAAGTTACCTTGTAGATTTAATGCTGGAACAGGTGCCCCCGATAAGGAGCTCTTTTGCAGCACAGAAGTCTGCAAGTCCTTCGCTGTTTTCATTTCTCTTTCCTAAACCATGGCACCCCATACTTTCTTCACAAATCCTCTCTAACATTCCACGAGCCTATGCTTATTGCCTTTGAAAGGAGGATCTTCACCTTTTAGGATTCCAGTGTAACTTTAACTTGGCTTTGGTCACAGAGCTTGATATCTCTTCTTCTTTGTGAAGAGAGCCCTCTTTTATCAGGGCTGAAATTGTTTGATTGTTTCCTCTTGTTGATATTTCTGTAGTAAATGTTTGTTTTTTTTACAGGTGAGGTAGCTCCTCACCTCTTGCCAAACCTCCTGCTTTTTCACCCATTGTGGGATCGTCCATATCGAAGTTTGTAAACGTGTAATGTCTTAGATTTATGTTTGAATGAAAAGGTCTCCGTCATCTTATGCTTTTAATAAATGCTCTGCTCTTTATTCTTCTCAAAAGTCTGCAGATCTGAAGAAAAGAATAGAGTCATTGATTGAGAGAGAATACATGGAGAGAGACAAGGACAACCCAAACACTTATCATTATGTTGCGTAGGCTTGTATATAGGATTTGTGGGTGCTTGTTTATGAATGTAATATCCAACAGATGTTTTGCATTAAAATGTTAAATTGCTGGAATACAACCATTGTTTTTCATGCAACTTGTAAATTGAACGGTTAATCTGTGTAATCGAAAACTGCATCAACTTCAGGTCATTTAGGATGAGCCGGAATGCTCTAAATCATTTATAAGAATATGTCCAAGGCATAAGTTTGTTGATATGCCATATTCATCATTGACCATGGCAACCAAATTGTTCATTTATTATTTTTATGATTGAAAGGGTTAAAGTTATTTTCAGTGGCACTAGTAACATGCATTAACTATTTTAAAAATTGTAACAAAATTAACATTCAGATTTAATAACCATGACTGAAATTATTTTGTTGGCCTTTTTGGAATTCGAAGCATTTTAAGATAATTTATTTTTGTGTCGTTAGTATTCTTTGGATATTGAGTAATTGATTATTTTCACCGTTTTCAGATTAATTGTAAGTTTGCTGACAATGTCACATTTCTTCATTTCAATCCAGCTGCGCCTTACCATTGTTTGCTTAATTAATGTTAGGGTTGACAAACAAAATGGGATTGTGCTATTATTATAGGAGAGCAAAGTTTTATCATTACTTTAAGCTATGGGGAGTTTTAATGCATGACATTCACATGAAGAATTCTATTAAACTAAACAAATATTTTCTGTCAAGACTTTTTAAAAATAGCACATCAAATTTGGAAATTATCTGTAAAAAATTATTGTATTGTAATTTCTTTATTAACTTTTGAGGGGGAAAAAACAACTTAATTTTAAAATAATTTGTGTGTTTTCAATGTCACATTTATAAAAAAATTAAGTATATCAGGTGACCTGTAGAAAGGGCATCAAAGAAATGAACCTAGATAAGTGAACGAAAACGGGTACAAAAAAAAAAAATTTTTTTAATTCTCTGAAGTTGCTAATCTACAGTGTAAAAAAAATTTTTTTAATGAGCTCCATTTTAATGGGCCACCAGCTAAATGCCACTTGCAAATTGTGTTTTGGTAACTCCTGTAAATACCATTATAGAATTTGAGTGTCTTAGTAAAAGCATCATATGCAGCGAATCCGTAGGTCTGGAACTACGGGGTTATTGATATAAAGCAAAATATAAGATTTTTTGCAGTTTACATCTAAGTAGAGACTTAAAAATAATTTTCCTTTCTTAATCAGATCATATTGAGTGAGATTATGAGAAATCAAAATGATTTGAAAAAGAAATGTACCCTTACGGCCAGGAATAAATTATGTTTTTGTTTTCAGTGATGTAGAGAAAAAAAGAAAGCTTGTTAACAGATTTAATTAGGATTTTGATTTTTAGTATCGATAAATTTATAAATTGTTAAGAGCATTTCTAATCACTATTTTTGGCATTGTGTTTCTACAGATTTCAGTTGCTATTTTTGGATATTGAAAGGGTATATCCCTTATTGCTTAATAAGATTTTTACAGAAATTCAAACTTTATGACAATATACTGACAACAAATTTCAACTATAGCATTTTCGTGGAAAAAACTACATTGATTTTTTGCTGTAAAATTATTTTGGATATGAACAAATTTGCGCACTAATTTTGCAAGTTTCATGAATAAGACCATTTTAAGTTTTAAATAAATTAAAATATGGATACGTAAAATGGGCGTGCTCTTGTCATTTGCAGTTGAATTACCGGTACTTCAGAATCAAACATTTGGTTTAAGAGATTAGGGTAGTTAAAAACATATCCTTTGTGGTCAATGACAAGTAGTTTGATGGCTTATATTATAAGTTATAATGGGGATTAAAATAAAACTGGGGCAATCCTGCCAAGGTATCTGATCTCTCAAAGTTCATAAGTCATTAAACATTTTTTTATTTAACTTTCCTTGTTGATATGCTTTATTCGACACGCTTTTTTTCAAGTCTAAATACACATTTCCTGTCCATTACTTTGGATGGTACATGAGATAATTTAAATGGTTTGATGAATGAACACAAAGCACTGTTAAATGAGTTCAGTCTAGCTTGGCAGAAGGCGGGCTGGGGAATCAGAACTCTAGCCAGGACTTAAGCCATTGACAAATTGTATAATGACGGAATTTAAATACTAAAACTAAAACATGTTAATACCGGTAGTATTAATCACCATTTTTTCAGTACATGTTAACTATTTAAGTTTGATTAGAAACTTCCCCCACCAAGAATGCGATTGACTTCTGACTCTACAGCCCTGTTCCGAACTTATCTGCAGCTTATAATGAATGCAATTACTTGATTACTTTTTATAAAATTATAGGAATGATTATGATTCCTTCCTTTTGAAAAACCCATCTTAATAAATTTGTGTTAGGCTGGTCTTTTCTGTCTCTTGTACATTGGTATGTAAATATGTTGCATAACATTTTTAAGACTACAAATAAATGGTTTGTCCAATGGCCCAGTGTTGAATTTTTTTAAGTCCTTTTATTTTAAGAATTTTAAAAGATATTTTTTAAGCACTACCACTTTTTAAAATGACCTGTAGTACGGGTATGTAACATGTGGTGACACTACAGATTAGAGCAGTGGTTCTTAACCTTTCTAATGCAGCGACTCTTTTTATGCAGTTCATCATGTTGTGGTGACCTCCAACCATAAAATAATTTTCGGTTGCTATTTCATAAATATGTGTTTTCCGATGGCCTTAGGTGACCCCTGTGTAAGTGTCATTCAGCTCCAAAGGGGTCAAGATCCACAAGTTGAGAACCGCTGGATTACAGTTCCAGTATACCGGTACCACAACATGATACAGACAGACTTTTAAGTATTGAATGTCCAATAATAATAGTATGGGGCTTGATGGTTTATACAAAAAAAATCTGTCTAAAGTTTGAAAAGAGGTCAACTTGGTTCATTTCATTCATTGGGTGTGCTTAGGTCAACGTTGATTTTGTTGCAATCAAAGCAAATAAATTAAAATTCTGCCTGAAATCCTCTAATTCAATAACTGAAAAGGTTGGTACCAGGTAAAGCAAATATGTATTGCCAAGATTTTATTTTGGTCAAAAATTCAAGCTTGCCCTTGATAAACTCTTGTTTATTATAGCACTAGTAGTAATCCTGCTTACTATAGAGAACCAATATCGATTAGTGAATAAGACTGAAATAAACCATTGATTAACTGTTAATTTTCCTAAGAGCTGTTTTACAAAAAAATTTAATAGCCCCATGTGTTGGCATTCTGTAATGTGAACAAATGAAAATATTAGAGTACCGGTACTCAGCTGCATGAAAGTCCCATTATTTTCTTGTAAAAATAACACCCCCCTCCCCAAATTGCCATCCTCCTCCATCGCAAACGGCTTGACCTCGAAGCAATCTGTCATCGAATTCGGAGTAACCCAGGGCTCTGTCCTAGGCCCGATGCTTTTCACTATGTACGTTCAGCCCCTGGGTGCAGTGATCAAGCAGTTTGACATGCTATATCACATGTTCGCGGATGATACCCAACTTCAGCAGTCCGTGATCCCCTCTCAGTCTCAGTTCCCTCAGCTTCTTAGTATGACACAGAAGACAGTGGAGTCAGTTAAGCACTGGATGAACATAAACAAGCTCAAATTGAACGATGAAAAGACCGAGCTGATCCCCATTGCTACCACTCAGAAGCTAAAATCTGTAAATAAGACACCATCCCTCAGATGTACAGATATGAGTTTGCTCAAACAGTGCGAAACCTGGGTGTCTACTTGGATAGAACACTAACTATGGAAAATCACATTAACATGCTTTGCAAGGTGATTTTTCTAGAGCTACGCAGAATTAGTCATATCAGACCCTTCTTAAAGTTTAATGCAACAAAGAGACTGATGTCTGCATTCGTGCTATCACTCATGGACTACTGCAACGCTCTCATGGTGGGTCTTCCAGCTACGCTCCTGGATAAAATTAAAAAAGCACAGAATAATGCAGCTCACATTGTTCTTCGCAAACGCGCATTTGACCATGCTGAAACACTTCTGAGAGAGTTGCATTGGCTGTCGGTCCGCGCTCGCATAGAGTACAAAATTGCAACTCTGTGCTACCGCTGCTTGCATGACCTGGCACCCTCCTATCTAAAAGTCAAAGTGCTCATGACGATTTATGTACTCATCCGATAGTGGCAAACTCTCGATACCACGTGTTCGTCCTGAGACTTGCGGAAGGATAACTTTCGCATTTGCTGGCCCAACAATTTGGAACACACTTCCTGATGCTCTCAGAAACAGCCAGAAACTGGAGTCTTTCAAAACTGAATTGAAAACACACCTATTTCGCAAACACCTGCTGGGGTTGATGATATCTACCATCTTTTCCAGCTGCCTATTATCTCCCAGATGTATATTGGCCTGTGTTGTTTATGTTTATAAGGAATCAAAGAATTAGAATGGGTATTTTCGTATGTAGTGTTTGTAAAGTTTTGTATTTCAATGTGGTATAATACAGATTTTTTTTTCATTTCTCTTTTAATATGGTTGACTTTGTACCGTGCTTTGAGCCTTTGGGGATGAAGCGTGATTTTCAAATAAACTTTATTATTATTATATCTTTTCAAAGCAAAGATCAGCGACATGAGTTTCTATAGTTTGGGGTGAGCATCTGGATTTAGCAGTGCCATCATCATCATATTTTTTAACCTTAATAAATCAAAATTAATATTATAAGATCCAAATTTACATGTACCAGGTAATGTACTGCAAAATAGTGCACCATTCTGAATTGGTCATGATTAGTCAAGTTTTCATGTTGAAATAAGGTATATTCAGTGGTAAAATTTGGGATAGAGGAGGTTGGACAATGAAGTACAGGGCTATTGGACGATGAAGTAGAGGGGGAAAACTATTTTTTCTGACCTCTTCCTTCAAATCTGGGGGGCCTCTAAAATTGTACGCATCAAAACATTTTTGTTTTAATAAGCCACAAATTATGGTATATAATTTCAGTCAAAGGACATAAAATAGGTATAGCTTCAACAACAACTCAATTTTTTTAAAATTAGATTTACTTTTAATCCTCAATGATCTAGATTAACCAACAAAAGAAATACAAAACTGATCCTGAAAGGAAAAATGACTGCTAGTTCTTATTTACAGACTTCATCTGGAATATAGTTTTCATTTACAGAATTCATCTGGAATAGACTCCAAACCCTGAAAAGAACAAAGAAACAATTCTTTACCACGAGAAAAGTAGAGCATTTAATATTTAATTTTAATGCTTTTAAGTTTTCCATAAAACAATAATCTTCTGCATAAAAATACATTCATATCGGTACTGCAGAAGATTTAAGATTAAATTTAAATAGCAACTCAAAAACAAATACGTTATCTAAAAAATTTTGCTCATCTGAATAAATTTACAAATAGAAATTATTGCTCCACCTCTTGAGTTTGTTATTAATATACCTTACCTATTTTTGAATTTATTAACTGGTACTGGTACCATTATTTCTATTGCTAAGTTATCTAAAACTTCTAGTATCATTTATTAAACTCTAAAAATAATGTATAATTATTATTATATAGATAGAAACAAAAATTATATAAACATACCCTTGGTATGTATTCACTGCCAGTAATTCTAATGTCACGTAAGTAAACATTGTAATCTTCAAAAAATAGGCCTGCTCTCCAATTCCGAGCTTCACTCTACAGAAAATAAAATTAATATGCATGTTTATTTTAAAGTGTAATGTGTATAATTTATTATTCATTTCCTTAAGACAATTGAAAAATTACACCATTTTTTGGACCCTTTCACCATTTAGTTCAAGTATACCAAAGATATAGATTTTGTAAAATTTAATTCAATAAAGTATACAAATTTTAATACTAATATATATTGCTGCAGACTTTATTCTTTAAATTGACAAAACTTCCAAGTCTTTAGTTTAAATGAAATATAAGAACAAGGTATGCTAAACTTGAATAAATAGACAGGACAAAAGATTTGGACGTTTTGGCTTAGAGCCTTCATCAGCAAACAAAAGAAATAGAATTATAGCAAGTAACAAAGCACAGTAAAAAAAACTATGGAGGTCTTCTATGTAGTTGCCGGAAGAATTATTATCTTTTACTCTCTAGTTTAACCGTGGCATAAAATTCAGAAACGTTTATGGGATAGGACAGGAAATTATTAAATATTAACAAAAAATGAAAAGGGCTGGAGGGACATAAATATTCTTTATACCTAACCCCAACCTAAAAAATGAAACGCCATTCATAAAGTATCTACATTTACACACAAATTCTGCAATTATTATTATAAAATGCAGTCTCCAATAGTGCCTTGAAAATGCATCCCTTCATATAAAGTGCTGTCCCTTCCTATGCCACTGTTCAAGAGACTATATGTACACTTATACTTAAAATATTTAAATTGCCGACCAGTTGACTTGAATTTGACTTCATTTAGTTCTTTTGTAAAAAAAATAAAAATATTTTTTTTCCTGGGGCAGAACTTATTGCAGCTATTATTATTATGACCTTTACTCTGCATTACCGGTATTCAATAAAATAGACTGTCAATATAGAATTCACATAAAGTTTATACATCATTCCCATTCATTTTCATTCATATTCTCTTTTAGTTTTAGAGTGAGGAGGCATAGTTATAGGCCTAATTCTATCATTACATGTTACATATCAACTTGTATTGATTGAAATAATAATCATAGCCTAATGCTAATAATAAGTAATGACTAATAATCTAAATCTAATCTTTAGTATAATTTTCACTAATAACTAATAAATAATGACAAACCTGTTTACCCTCAAACTCTTAAAATTGTACAATGACAATATCATCACAAAATCGTTCAATACCTTATATTTATAGTAAAAAATAAACATACATTACAGTAGGCCTATATATATAATGATGTATACACTTCAAAATCGTAAGAGTAAACAGTAAACAGGTCTGTAATGATCATTAAATTTACTAATAGGTGAATTATTAATAATTAATGTCATTATTTCGTAGTTGAAATTGTTATAAGATGATAAATGATATTTGAATAATTTTTAAAAATGACGGCTAATGCTAGTTGTGGATGCCACTGTGTCTTTTCGGTGTTTATTAAATTAAAGTCGCCGTGAATTAGGGTTCAGGTTAGGTTTAGGGATACATTTAGTTTTAGTTTAGGGTTCAGGTTGGGTTTAGGGATACATTTTAGGGTTCAGGTTAGGTTTAGGGATACATTTACTTAGATTTAGAGACAGAATTAACTGGTCTTGTCAACCAAGATGGCGGCCAATCATTATGATCATGGCATCCTCTCTCAACATTTACCAAAATGACTCAATGAGAGAAGAGGGTCAGTTACAGTTCAGTTATTGTTAGTAATAGTAATATTAGTATAATAGTTTATTCAGGTAAATGATTGTTACTTTTTATTATTAATTATTATTACTAGTGTCTAGTAGAGGTGTAGTCTGGGTAGTCTGTTGTGTAAAAATTAATAAATAAATGTGAACTACGTCTACGTACATATAATATTAACAATAATAATAATATAATAATATAATAATATTAATAATATTATTACTTATTAAATTACTAACTACTAACTAATTACGTACTTTTCCATTGTGACCAAGCTTGTTAAAAACATAATAAATACCATGAGGTACCAGAAGACCAGCGAAAACGATGCCGGCGGATGGCAAAATTTCCCACCACATCTTCAAATATATTTATTAAGTTAAGCAGTTCTTTTAACTTAATACTTGGCAACAAAGCTGTGACAGAACTAGAATTTATTTAGAAAGTGATCATTTAACCTTAACCCTAAGAGATGGCTTCCGGGTCAAATATTTAGTCCTTAATTTTAGAACAAATTATTTTGATCCAACAAAGTTTTGTTTTTCGCTGATAAGGGCGTGTCTGAAGAGATCCTTTTGTTAGGGAGCAAAAACAACGAAAACAAAAAAAACAAACAAACAATGAAAACCAAAATAAAATAAACTAGATTTGCTCATCGTATGATGAGTAGAGCATGATAAAAGTTCAAGAAATCGACAATGGTGCATTTCAAAAACGAAGGCCTTTCAAAAAGGCTATAGGTACCCGGGTACCTTTAATTGCAAATAACTATTCGAACCATGAGTGGCTCCGTACAGATTAAATGGCTTCGAAGCCGGGTGTAATAACACTAGTATGAGAATTATTTTTTTTTAAATTGTTTTTTCTACTTGTTATTTCATAGATTCATAGTTTTATTCTTTTTATTTTTTTTTTATTTTTGCTATGTTGATTTCTCTTAGGACGAGTAGATTTTTGTTTCTTTCCTATTTCTTTTTTAGTTTAAGCCATTTTCGTAGATCATTTTTTTTTAAAAATCTAGTAATGAAGATGATTTAGATACTAAATGATTTAGATGATTTAGATACTCCACAGCCCCTTTCGTATGCAATTGGATTGACTTTTTCTTGACAAACTTTCCAGCGGGCGCCCATGGTTGGTCAGCTCTAGTTTGATAGATGGCTCTTAATTATTTAGATGCCACCTAAGTTAACTCTGGTTTGTGGTGAGTAAAATGAGAGGCAGTGTTAGTGATTTTATGTATCTGGATGGAACCAAATTGCTCTATTATTCATCTGTTTGCAATGGTGTTTATTTCGCTACTGACATATATTTCATTACTTTCCCGCTTTTCGCCTCTTAGTCTTAGTAAATCACCAGCTATTTATTGAGAAAGAAATCGAAACTGTCA
>CAXITT010000392.1:467276-483257 GCA_964033795.1 Lymnaea stagnalis | reverse complement strand
TAAACATAAATGGGGGGGAGGGAGTAATAATATTATAGGTCTCTATATATACATACATACATATATATTATATATGTATATATAATATATATATATATATATATATATGTAGTTAATAGTATACATATAACAGTATAATATAAAACTAATCATTAACTATTAATTGTAATTAATTAGGCTTTTTTAACCTAATATCCCTCAATAAAAGCATCAAATCATATTAAAAATATGTGTTTGTTTTATTAATTATTTTATTTTTATTTTTAAATGAGTTATTAGGAGGTAATAGGCTGGATTTCCAGAGTAAATCAGGTTATTTACCATAGCAAGGAATATTAACGATAATAGGTAATTTTGGGACACACATGATTAAAATTTATTGATGAATTTTTGACCAACTGGCTGGGCCTAACTTAGCATGTCTTGGATATGATGTAGTTAATGCCATTATTTATAAAGCCCCTGAAGTTCAAAGAAAGAATCCTTTCCACAAAAAAAATATGAATGAGTAAAAATTGCATTATTTTACCCTCAATTTTCAAAGTGAAGCCCCAAAATTTTTGGGGGGACTCAAGTGTCTAATCATAACACAACATGTCTACTCTAAAGTTCTGGGCGGAAATAGAATTAACATGCTGGACTATATATAGTTAAAAAGTCGTAAACAACGTGAGTCTCGGTAAATTAAAAAGTGGAGGTCGCCATTTTGACAACGAAATCGCGATACCCGGTTTTCGGCACTTCCCGAATCTCACCGAACTACCTACCATAGAGGGCACCTGGAGTGCAATTAAACGATCTCTGCCCACAAGAACCTGTCCTGGGGAGGAGCAGTTCAACTCATATTTATTTGGATATACGTGGCGACGCTTATGTGGTAATAGAGTTTAAATGAGAGAATTTTTAAATGCTATAAAAATTGTGTATCCTCCCCAAATACAAGATTCTGATGCATAAGGAGTGAGTAAAAAATTATTTAAATTTCATTGATTTTTAAAAAGATTTTGCTCGGGATAGATATAGGGTTATGGTTAGGGTTTTTAATAACACGTGTTTTGCACTACTTTTTGAGCTGCCATCTTGGTTGAGACTTCACGTGTTGTGTCAACCAAGATGGCGGCCATTGAGAAAATAGTGGCATCCGCAATGACCATTTACCAACGCTTGGATAGGGGGATAGGTGGGTGTGTCAAAGGCAATAAAAATGTATGCCATAAAAATTTCACCTCAACCTATCGTATTGATGGTAATGATTGTCAAATTGTTGCTTTGTGCGTCACAATGAACTACCTAGATGCATCAACAGTAATATTTAGTCTAGTTGCCGTCGCAATAACTTTACTCGACCATCCCTTTTTCTGCTACCAGGCGTGTGATGTAGTTTTGTTACATAATTATTTTGTTCGCCAGAACCGCAGCAATTGTGAAAATGGAGAAAACTAGAGAAGGTTTTTAAAATAAAATACATTATCCAACTATTCTGCACTGGGAAGTTGGATTTGGACATATTTTTTTAAATATCTAGTTAGTCGCATTTGAAATATTGAAATTTATTTTTAGAACCCACAAAAAGCTCTATCCCTTAAACAATATATCCCCTCAAGGACTTGCTGTAGTTATTGAGTGTCAAAATGATTGCAAAAAAATTTTGAAATCAAAGCCTGTAAGCCCTTTAAAGAAGCACTGAGTAAAAAGTACATCCTTGGCATCTTTGTGTCAAATATTGAATTCAAAATCACTTTTCCAAAATCAAGTAGCTTGTGTAGAAGCTATGTTTTAATAAAATAAAAAGAGCAAAATTCTGAGTGCAGCTTTAAAGATGATTTGTGCTATAGGAATAATTATTTTAGTGTCATACCAGATATTTTCATTAATATTTTTATTATTTAATTTTCTTTTATTCATATCAGATATAAAATGTGGCAGAGATATAGCAACAGCTATGATTTTAGAAATGTCTGCAATGACTATGAAGAATTTAGCCATTAGGATGCCGAGATTGCCATTCAGTATTGCTACTGATGGTAGTAAAGCCTCAGACAAAAAGCCCCTGCAGCCTAATTGGTGACTTATACAGCAGATTTCTCTTGCCAACAGCAGTTAATGGTATTGACCAGATGAGCTTGTGTAGATTGGTTATGTTAATGTATGCATTTATGTTGTAGTTAGTTGACAAATTTAATACATTTCTTTTGTTTTAAATTATCCTCTAAATGGTTTATCATAATAACTTCAGTACTAGTTTATAATTTTTTTTGTCTTTCAGTTCCAATACAAGCTAAGAAGCAGTCAGAAAGATGATGCTGACCTGATTGTTGGATCTCAGGCAAAGACCATGCTGCAAAACAAAGAAAAGTACAGCCCCAGAGACAAGGGGGTTGTGGAGTTTTTTGCTTCTGTTGGAAAATATTTTGAGATGGTGCTTGACTACCTTCTAAAAAAGACTTCCCTATCAGATCCTGCACTTCAGAATGCTTCTGTATTTGATCCAAAAAGGAGGTTAATAAAGGAGGTTAAACAACACCAGCTAGAATACTTCCTTACCAGATTCCCCATTCTGATCCCCAGAGGGACTGATGTTGACACCATCTATGAAGAGTTTGATAGGCATCAGCAGAGGAACATTGAGGATGGGGTAAGAGTTGACAGGATTTGGCAAACAATTTGCCAAAAGCACCCAGCCCTTAAGAATCTTGCCCATGTAGTGAAAGGGATCCTCACCATACCTCACTCCAGTGCTGCATGCAAGAGAATATTCTCTATGTTCCTGAAAACATGCACAGACCAAGGAACAAAATAATAGCCCAAAAACAACAGAGGAGAGAAAATCAGGAAGCTGCTTGGACTTTGATGAAACTTTCAGTGCAAAAGAACTCCAGCAGCTTAAAAGTTCAGCAAGCGTCATCAATACACAAGGTATTTAAATATTTATAAAATGTGTACTCAGTTAAAGAATGTGCTCCTTTTGTGTACTAATTTTTTCGGTATTGTACTATTCTGAGACAATATTGTACTATTTTGAGATGGAATTGTACTATTTTTTAAGTTCTTGGGGAAACAAATCTGGTGCATGAGTATAATATAAGCTTTAATTAAATGATAATATAATTCGTTACTTTTTTTCTGGGGGAGGGGGGGGGTCGACAAAGATTTTATAAGGCTAAAGCATCTAGACCTAGATGAGGCACACAGTGGGATCTGACTATGATAAAAACATCACGTTTTTGGCTCTTTAGAGTTAACAAAACATGGTCAAGGGCTTACCAATAAGCATTAACATTAAATCTACAATTTATTTACCACTGTACGATGTTATAAACTATAATAATCATAAGGCAGATATTTTAAAAATAATACAATTTTGTTAACATTCACAATTTTTAGTTTTATAGTTTTAAGAAAATCACAATATTTATTTTTAATCTCAAATGTATTAAAATAAATAGCCAGTGTAAAAATGTATGAGTGTGTTGGTATGACAATGTCAGAATTAATTTGTCATACAGATTAGAGAACACATTCTTCAATGAGTGACTCTCAAAGTGAAGGAGTTTACAATCAGGGTCCCATTTGGATAGCTCTGCTCAGGACCATAAAAGTTACCCATGATGTTTTACCATTGCAGCTTTTTTGCTACATTTCAACACGATAAGATAAGGTAAGATAATATTCTTTTCTTTATCCAAATAATGTGTTTTGATTACATTGTATGTATTCATTTTTAGCACATATCCAGCAAATATTCTTTCTAAGACAAAATTTTTAAACCAGGGCAATTTAAACACATCTGATGTGTGTCTCAAGTGCAATAATCAGGCATCATATACCACAAAACTTCACTCCCTTAGTGACAATATTAACTTTAATTAAGAGCGATTGTTTGATTTTGTTAAAGCCAGAGGAGCACCCTGTTAAATTCTAACAAACTGTTGAACAAATAAGTGCATAACTTTCAGTGTTAACTTTGGGGGAAAGAATTCACCATGATTGAGCTCATCTTAAGTATTTGTCGTGTCATGTTTAAAACAAAATGTTTACTTAATGAACTTGAATAATAAGTTTATACTAGAGGTGTGATTAAAATATTAAATATAGATTGGAAGTATAGTTAGAATATTAAATTTAGATAAGAAATATGTTTAAAATATTAAGTTTAGAATAGAAGTATAAATTATGTTTAAAATTGTATTCCTCCAGATGAGTCTCCTCTCAAATTTGGTTATTGAATGTATTAATGAAAGCCATGGAGATGACCAAACTGGACTTTAAAAATTTTACATGAAGATGTCAGAACTAAACATTGAAAACTTCACATGCAGATTACCAAGATGGACATTGTAAACTTCACATGAAGATGTGAGAACTGGACTTTGAAAATATCACATGCTGATAACCAGGCTAGAAATTGAAAACTTCATATGAAGATGTCAAAACTGGACTTAAAACTTTACCATGGCAAGGATGACCAATTGAAGTAGGTTTTTTAAAAATTGTGTCTTACAATCAAGCAAAAAAAACAACAATAATAAAACTACAACTATAATACTAAGTTTAACAGCATTCTAAAGATTAATTGATATGAACATTAAGATTATTGGCATTATTACATACGTGAAGACATTACCTACAGAAATACAGAGGATACCATCTTACTATTACTGTAAAACTTCAGTTTTGCGACCTTTAAATTGCCATTGAAACTAGTACGTTATTTGGTGGGGGGTCTTAAAAAAGAGGTAGGACTTTTTCAAAAAGCGACACTTAGAAAATTATGTAAATACGTAGAAAAATACACATACCATTAAGTATAGGCACCATCTTACATTCAGAATTATAGATTAAACTCTGTCTCACAACCAATATAAACTCATGGTTGTCTCTAAACTCTGTCTCACAACCAATATAAACTCATATTGTCTCACAACCAATACAGTCATTATCTTCCTATTCCTCATTAATTCCAATGCTGGTTTGGTAGTTGTTTAAAACTTGTGTAAGTGCTGAGTACATGCTTAGAGTTAAAACTATTTATGTATAAGATAAGCGCATTAATATTGTTGTAATTATTTTTATTCTGTCATTTAATATATTTTTTTATTGAAAGAAATCTGTTATTTCTGTTTGTTTTCATGATCCCCCCACCCGTGCATGTTCTTTTAGTATGTCTCTTTGAACACCAGACATGGTGTCAGCAAGGTCTGAAAGGCCCCTGCTCAGGCCATAACTGGCCATCTCCTTGGAGTATTTCAAAAGACAAATTTACGGTACAAGCGTTATTTCCCCTTCACTACTTCCTAGCTGCTTTAGTGCATCGCCTGCTGTTAAAAGTCGTAAACGAAACTGTTTTCTCCAAGCGCACAAATATAGCATTGCTTTGGAATCTGACTTTTTCAGGTGCTAGGTCGTAAAATTGAATTATTTGAAGGTTGCAAGTCGCGTTTTTGAGGGAGTCGTTTAAGAGAGGTCTTTATATATTACAAAGCATTGGTGAATTTTTTTTCGGTCATATGTTGGAGGAAGTCGTTTAAGAGAGGGTTGCAAAACGGAGGTTTTACTGTATTGGAAAGACTTTACCATCACCTAGACAGCTCTAAAAAATATGCTAGGGTGCTTTTCTTGGAAGTGCTGGGTGGCTGAGTGGTCTAAACTGAGCAAATCTCAAGTTGGTGGTCGGGAGTTTAATTCCAGCCAAAGCCCAGTCAAGCATAAACCCATCCAGCACCCAGCGTAGATGGGACACGTTAACCTTGGTCGGCAACTCATCTAAGAAGGAAACTCTAAATTCAAACCCGGAGATGGCGTCCCCTACAGGCGACAAACAATGAATCATTCTGACAACCCCTGCGACGCCCCGGATGCCATCACTGAGAGCGCAGTGAGCATGCTAAAATAGCATGGATACTTAGCGCTATATAAGTATTCAATCAATCAATCTTTGACTTCTCATCAGCATTTAACACTATCCAACCACACCTTATGATTAAAAAGCTTTATATGTTAGCTTTTCAAGCAAGGCTACTGAACTTTTTAACAAATATTTCAAGTTGAATGACCAAATATCATTAAGTAGAGAAATATGTACCGGGGTACCACAAGGTTGCGTTCTCTCCCCTGTCCTGTATACAATATATACCAATAATACCCAGAGCCCAAGCAACACCGTTCCAATAATTAAATTTACTGATGATGCTACCATTGCTTAATATCTGAAGGGGAAAGCATATCACAACTTACTAGCTTTATCAGTTGGTGCAATGAAAATTTTCTTTAGTTAAATATCTCAAAACTGAAAGAAATGGTTGTCGATTTCCAAAGGGGGAATCACCCAATTACAGATCTCACAATAAATAATCACAGTATTGAGGAAGTAGACACAAAAGTATCTAAGTATCACCATCAATAATAAGCTGACAGGGCATGACTTGGACCCAAACAAAAACAGCAGAAAACCTATTAAACACATGGGAGAGAAAATTTCTCCAGGAAATATATGACAAAGAATGAATATGGATGGAGAATACGTACCAACTCAAAATTGTACAGTCTATATCAGGATCCCACGCTTGTAGCAGAAATAAAAAAGGGCAGGCTACACTGGGCAGGACACTTAAAGAGAATGCCAAATGACAGAAGAGGGAAGCGGGTACATCACCAAACCCCAGAGGAAAACGGCTCAAAGGCAGACCTAGGCTTAGATGGATGGATGATGTGGAGAAAGATCTACAGCAGCTGGTAATCCAAGCATGGAAAAGAAAAGCATTAATTAGGTCTGAGTGGAAGGAAGTAGTGAGGCAGGCCAAAGCCCTACATGGGCCATAGCGCCACAAGGATGGATGGATGACATGGCATGAACACAGCCAAATTTTTTATAAAAAAATCAACCAAAGACTTTTCTATCTTTAAAAAATGTACTATTTCGGTGTAAACAAACAAGTTATTAAATTATTATACAATGCAACAATTGTAAGCCTTCTAAACTTCCCATTACAGCTCTATCAACTCCATCTACAAATTTGCAGGTGCAGTTTCCACATCTATGACATAGATTGACTTGGTTCAACATTGCTTAGCAACAAGAACAGGGAGACAAGTTGCAATGTGTGTCTCCCTTAAGCACAGCTCACTTGAAATACCTTCACTGCATCAGGCATATCAGTGATCAAGTGGTCCCGTGCCTGGAGCTGCAGGTTCAAGTCGCTTTTTATTTTTAACCCGAAAAACTGTGGAGTCTTTCCCAATGCTGTCCATGAATTGAGAGATTTCATCAATCAGCTGGAAAAATCTACTAAGAACTTTTATCAGACTTAGCCACCGCACCTCTGTATGATAAGGCATGTCGCCGAACTCTTGAGTCTATTTCCAGCAAAAAAAATATTGAAATTACCTGTGATTTAAACCTTTGGCTCTGATAAAGTTGACGGTTTGTGTAACAGTGCTCATTACACCTTCCATGTTGAGGACTTTACCACACAGCGAGCCTTGGTGTATGATGCAGTGATATGCTATCAATCCACCAGTAAATTTATCCTGCATTTTTAACCACATCCTTCCAACTAACTAGTCCCCTTTTTTCGCTGTTCATCGCCAGTGCTCCATCTGTTGTAAGTCCAGCTAGTTTGTCCCAAGGCAGGTTCATGTCGGTTAAACTTTGACATACATTGTCAAACATTTCTTTTCCTGTCATTTCTCATGCATGGATTCCATGTGCAATATTTCTTCTGTAACATTGAAACTGGAGACCACTCCACAGATGAAGATAGCGAGCTGTGCAGTGTCAGTCAGCTGTGCAGTGTCAGTCAGCTAGGCAGTGTCAGTCGTGTCATTACTTTCATCAACAGCAAGTGAGAATGCAACAAAGTGATTGTCTTTTTCGATCAGCTAGTGTTTTCACATCAGTGGCCATCTCACAAGCTCGATCAGCAACAGTATTTCTGCTAAGGCTTACATTTGCAAACATCTGCTTTTTGTCTGAACACAAGACGTCACACACTTTCATCATGCAGCACTTCACAAGCTCCTCCTGTAAATGGTTGGCCTGATTTTGCAAGCTCCTTCACCACAATAAAACTTGCTTTCACAGCAGCTTCAGTATGTGATTTTGCTTTGGTGAAAAACATTCATCTTCAATTCTTCTACCTTCTGTTGCTTCTACTCTGCATTCAGGAATTTTAACTTGTCTTGATGTTTAGTCTCAGATTATATTCCTTGATCACAGCCACATTATCTCCACAAAGTAGGTACAGATTGATAACACGTTAGCCATAGCAGGAAAGTGTGATGTAATATCCAGGCTCTACACCACTTTCATTTCTTATGCGCCTATCCAAAATGAGCAACTGAATGTTGCTAGGTTACTGTAACGACAAACATCCACTCACTACACAACTTTTATTGTCGCATATTTTGATAGAAAAGGCGAGAACGCTCTCAGGTAGCCTATCCTTGGACAAGGCAGATTATTAGGGAATATGATTTGCACTTTATATCGCAGGGCCATTAAAAATATTTGAGCCTAAAATTCTCTCTCATGCCTGATATAATTGTACGCCGGTCAAGACCTCTCAGGCCTGATATAATTGTACGCTGGGCCTAATGTGGCCCACGGGCCTTAAGTTTGACATGTATGATATAGGAGTAATTTTTTTCTTAAATTTTACTAATGCTTCTTTTGTTACAGTGTTTTTTTTTCAGATGCATAACTTTGATGTAGACATTGCAGTCTTTGTTACATGTAACAATAACCAACACATATTTTCATCTTCTGTGAGTCTTGCAGCTAAAGTGAAGTAGATGAAGTACATGAAGCAGTTGAAGTAAATGAATAAAATTATTATTGGAAAGGGACAGTAAATAATATTATTTTAATATTTTGTTTTTTCACTTCCAGGTTAATGGATTCCACACAAGTGACTTGGTGGTGAAAACCAAGACGTTTCAGTAAATCTATATCACAGATTCTTGGCTGACAGCTGATTGTGCACCATGTCATTTTGGCTGACAGCTGAATGTACACCACTCCATCTTGGCTGACACCATAATGTACACCACACCATCTTGGCTGACAGCTGATTGTGCACCATATCATCTTGGCTGACAGCTGAATGTACACCACTCCATCTTGGCTGACACCATAATGTACACCACACCATCTTGGCTGACAGCTGATTGTGCACCATATCATCTTGGCTGACAACTGAATGTACACCACGCCATCTTGGCTGACACTGTAATGTACACCACACCATCTTGGCTGACACCTGAACATACACCACATCATTTTGGCTGACATCTGAATGTACACCACACCATCTTGACTCTCATCTGAGTGTACACCACACCATCTTGGCTGACACCTTAATGTCTCAACCCAAGTAAACAAATTTACCAAATTATTAATAAAATAAATTTCTACTAACACACAACTAAAATTTTTAGACTTTTCAATCAACCTGTTCATTGTTTAAACCTATGCTATTTTTCATTTGTAATTCAAATAAATGTCACCTTGTTGCTGTATGAATGTGCTGCTCCACAAAAACTAATAATATAGACTTTTTAATTACCCTAACCTGTCTTGGCATGAAGACTGAATGATAAAATGTATTACCTTGACCAGTTGGTTCAAATAGACTGATGAGCTGAATGAATTACCCTAATGCTCAGTTCACACTATCAAATTCTCATCAAATTTTCGTTCATACATTTGATTCAATTTTTGTAAGAAGCCTTGTCATAACTTTCAAATCAATATTTGATCAAATTGTGATGGCATGCAAATTTCTTAAAATCAGTATGATTATGCAACCTCCATATCACATGAATAAACACTAAGAAGAATTTCATCAAGCTAGGTCACTAGGTCGTGTTTACATTGACTAAGCTAAGTTATCAAAACAACAGCAGCCTCCAAGTAATAATAATGTACTTAATTTAGAAAAAGATGTAATAGAAAAATTAGACAATAAATCGGCGAAGGGCATGATGTAATTGAAATGTATTTATAAATAGGCTTATTACTTGTACAGCATATATACTATAACCCTGTAACTGTAACACTAATTACTACTTAGTACTTCCAATTGGATCAATGAGAAATTTTACCAGCTTGAGCTCCAGGCAAAGAAAATATTGCTCCTGGGCTCCGTAACCCTGATTACAAATAACAATTAGAAATTTAATTCTCCTACCCCCTCCCTCCTTTTTTGTTTTCAGTGCTATTATTGCAAATGGGTGCCCCTTGATTAAATTAAAAAGTTCAACTTTTAAAATTATTTAACTTACTATAGGCGCAGTATAGGTTAGTTATTATATTGTTCTTCTGTAGCGACCCCTTAGGTCCACTTTTTAATAATTTCCACAGAAAACGTAAAATCTTATTATATTATTGTTTGAGTCATGCAATAGACTTTTTTTTTTGGTAAATGTAGAAAAACTTGACTTTAGATATAATAAATATTTAAATAAGGACCTTCAAATGAGATAGAATCATAGTAAAAAGCTTACATTTCTCAAAAATACTGTTACATTGTACAAGTATAGTAAAGCTCTCCTGAACATTCATAAATAAAAGTTCATTAATAAAAAAAATAATCAATATAATTTTTAAATTGATTTAATGGGAATTTTAGGTGCTATAAGACAAGTTATGAGATACCGGTAGTTAAAAAGAGAATTAGCAGTACTCCTCTTCTCAGTCTGATCAACTGCCAGTGGAAAATAGGCCATTAACTATTTCTTTCCATTTCTTCCATTCTCTAGATATCTTCTCCAGCTCTTGACAATTTTTATAACCCGGTATATTTTTGATGACATCCCTTTACCAAGTTTAGGGAAATCATTCCTGATTTATGTATTAAAATGAACAGAACGCTCATTTGTAGTACACTGCATTAGATTTTAAAAATTATATTGAGTACAATTATGTATACTTTTTATATACTGGTACTCTAATTTAAACTGTAAAAGATAATATTTTAGGGAATGGTAATCTCCTTTTAAAAATAACTTCCAGATAAAACACCTGATTTAAAAGATACAAATACAAGTTCAATCACAGATTTCACAAGAACTCAGAAACAAATTGGTATAAATTTTATTAAAAAATAAGCAGTGCTGAATGAAGTTATCAATAAGCACTACCATTAGTTGCAGCATTTGCATATTTGAAAATAGGATGTCACAATCATCTTTGACAATAGAAATCTTGTCATTTCATCGTCTCTCAAGTTAGGGTATTGTAAATGTGGCTCTAGTGTGTTTAATAATTTCTGGAGAAAAAAAAGATGCATTTTATTTATTACTCATAAAAATATATAAAATATATACATTATAAAGTTATCACACAAACACTCATTTTAAAGCATAAACATTTATACTTCCCAGTTATCATATGTAACGTTTATAATGTGAGCTAATGTATTTTATTTCTTCAGTGCAATTGATGATTTGCCAATGTAATTATCTCATTCACCTTTACAAACGACCGTCTCTTTCTCCGCCAAGAAGTAATAAGGTCCAATGAAAATTACACAGTACTTTATTAAGATATTTGATAAATACATCACATGGTTCCTTGACATCAGAATTGTTCGAACATTTATAGTGTAATATGAAAAATATATATCCATACACTTACAAAAATGTATCTAATAATTAATTCATTAAATCCATCTGAAAAATACAACATGTCAACCTTCTCCATTAAAATTATGTCGTTCACTCCCTTCACTCAAGAAAAAATGAATTCTCCATACACTACAAAAATTAGTTCCTTTTTTCTTGTGTTTCTATTCTTTTCCTTCAAATCACTTTGCCTTTGTGCCATTAGAGCAAATGTTAGAGTCCTGTGAAAAAATCCATGTCATATGAATTAGTAACATGGTCTGTTACACACATTACTGATACTAAAAAAATAAATATAGAATAACTATAGTATGGTATGACAATCCACATAAGTTCAATATGTTTTATGTTTTTATCATTTTCTTTATACTCAATTTGCCTTGACCAAAAATCAGCAACAATGTTGTTTTTGCCTTTTATTGATTTTATTTCTATTGATAGAGTATTGAAGACTATCTGTTGATCTTGTTATTGGCTATTCTCTTTTTGTTTAGTGCCATTAGTGGTTTATGATCTGTTAAGAGACTAAACTTTCTTACTTAGAATTTTATCAAATTTTGAACAAAATCTCAACAAAGAAACCACACACAAAATAGTGCCTTCATACTAAAATTTGAAGCATATTGAAGAAATTTGACAGGAATTTGATCGTGTGACCTGAGCATTACCCTGTTAGTACATATTAATGTATTTAAAGTTATTGATGCTGTCACAATCTAAAGCTAAATAAATTTAAATATTAACTTAAATTTAAATAACATCACTAGGCAATGTTTCAACTTGTGCATTCATTTCGAACATACCTGGACAATTATTCAACTTGTGCTTTCATTTAAAAACCTCACTAGACAAAGATTCAATTAATGCATTCATTTCCAACATCACTAGACAATTGAATAGCACAAATCACTAGAGACACATAATTCGACAAGTGACTCACAAACAAATCATTAGTTACACATGATGATAGTAGTTACTATCCTAGTGTCTCATTTTTATTTTACTTAGTTTACATGTCTTTAATAATTGTAAAGCGCTTAGAGCTATATAAAAAATGCCTAAATAAATAAATGAGACAATTGATTATTAATCAAATAACTAGTGACACATCACTGTAAAAGTTACTAACAAACAAATACTACAGACATGTGTCTAAGGCTGGAAAGCTTAACAATCAAATCATATTTATTACAACACTAATAAAAAATGTACTAAGAACTATATTATTAGTTTTTAGTGAATGGAAAAGAGCTGGCTTTGACTGAATGATTGATTTAACAAAAGCACATGAGTAGTAAATTTGAATTTTTTGATGATTATGATCAGAAGGTTTTCACCTATAGCAAGTAATTAGAGGTGGCGAATTTAAAAAACAAAAGTAGGATGCGGGAGGGATGTCCCATTGAAGCCATTAAATACTTTAAAAATATTCTATCTTCAAAAGAATGCTATAGTATTTATGACTATTTAAAACAATTTTCAAAGAACAAATAAAAAAGTCTCACTAAACATGACATTATTTAACACCAAAAACTTTGTGTAGCAATTAAAAGTTTATGTTCACAATGTGCTTTCGATTCACCAAGATGATCCATAAGGTGAAAAGAAATCCCAGTGTCAGGGGATAAAAGAACCAAGTGGAGCATGTCATAAGTATAACTCTAGAATTATCAATTTTACCATTATCAGAATGTTTAAATTTGAACTTTCTATGTAAGCTCTTTTGAATGATAGCCTGCTAGGTAAGGTTGGGTAATATGTTCCCAAATCAAAGGTTATTAATTTTTATCAATGCTAACAAGTGTAAAGTAACTGACCTTACTTGTAAGGTATAAACTAATTTGAAATTTTAAAAATAATTTAACAATCATAGGGTATAAATCTCTGTTACCATAAATTTCATATCAAATTATAAATATTAAAAATAGAAAGTATTTTTAATATTTTCTTGATAAATTATTTACACAAAAATAAAACATGCTTTAAAAACAAATTTACAACAACAACAAAATTGAATTTATTATAATAATGAACAGGATATCCCAGAATAATTATCTTTGTAAGTATAAAAGTAATTTTGACTACTTCTATTAAAATGGTTATTAAAAAGTATTTTTAAATATTTTAAAAATTTATATTTCAGAAAAGTAACAGATGCACAAATGCAATTATATTAGCTTAAGAATTTAGTGTTAATTTACTGAACACCGGTAACATTAGTCTGAAATAGAAATACCTTTCCCCGCTCAATTTTGCGAAATTACGGTCAAAGGGAAACAACCATTAAAATAAACAGATGTTTTAAAGACGACAGCGATAACTTCCCATTAATTATTGGGTAATTTTATTTATTAGCTTCAAGAAAGTTAACTCTTGTGACCTTGGTGAAAGATCGTATTAACTTGGTTACTGTTCCTAATTCTTTATGAAAGTATGGGAACTAACTGCTGTCACCTTGATGGACAAAATAATTTTTTGAGTGGCCTCTAATTGAGTACTCTTTTATAACAAAAGTATTTTTTTAATCAATATAAATTTATTAGCTTTCCTTAGAAAAAGAATTCTTTTGTGGTTTTAATAACTTTTCGGAAATTATTTTGTTGACTATAAAGATAACTTTGTAAGTATTTTTCAAGATACAAAGCAAACATTGGTAAATTTAAAGGACGAATGCCACTATTTTATCGAATTTCACGAATGTATCCCTAAATCGATCCCTATGCCTAATCTGAACCCTAAATTCTAAATAGATTCCTATGCCTACCGCCTAACTGCCTAACTGTAACTAACCGTACCTGAATCCTAAATCGATCCCTCAACCTAACCTAAACTCTAAATCACTGCAACTATAATAAACACCCAAAAGATGCCATGGCATTCGTCCTTTCAATTAGCCCAAACATTAGTTGGTTGTTCTGAACTGTTGTGTGTGTGAGGTGGGGGTACTGTGTGAAGTTAAATTATGTATTAGTATTACACTATAATACTATAATTTATAGTATAGTAAGCATAGGCACTATTCACTATAGGCATAGGTATAATGTAATTAAGATTAATTAAATTAAAATCAAGCTATTTAATTTACTAAATTTAGTTTTTTTAATTTATTCGTACCCAGGTCCCAGAAGTGAGAGGTTTGGATTAAAAAATGTATTTAAAATTTTATTGTTGGGTTTGTAAGACAAAAGGAGGTATTGAATGGACTATATGTTTGTAAACTTAATTCTTCAGTTTAACTGCAATTACCACTAAAAATGGCGTCCTAATAGCACTGAGTCAAAATGGACCCAGACACACAGTGCCGCCATTCGCACCCGGGTACCATTAGACTCAAGTTATTCGGGTGTCATTTGTGGTAGTTTATTTTAGAAAAACTGAAGAAGTAAGTTTACAATCGTATCCCAATCTCTCACTTCTGGTACCCGGGTACGAATAGTCGCAGCCTTTAAAGAATGTCAATGTAAATAGATATCTATTTAAACTCTTTCCATCGCAACTGGGTGTAATGCACCCGGAGACAGACTGTGATTGCTGGTATCTTGAGTCTCCTTTTTAATGACCTGTCTCATACTCGTCCACATCCACGAGGTAGTTGGAATTAGCACCTTGGCCTTGGTGGTTGCAATTATATAAAGTATATAATATAAAGCATGCGAAATTGACTAATTTTTGGGGGTGTTATCTTTTTTTGTACAGTCCCAAGCATAATTTAATAGAAGGAAAAAACGTCTAAACTGGCTTATGAACATTATTGTTTGGTTGTTATTTATTGATTATTTGAGTCTGTGTAATCCATAGAATTAATTTTAATTTTTGACAATAAATAAATACAGTGGAATCTCTCATAACGAGCATAATTTGTTCCAGAATCTTACTCTTTAAGCGAAACACTCGTTAAAGGAAACAATTTTTCCCATACAAACCAATGTAAAATACGATAATGCGTTCCATGCTGAAAAAATACTCATTTTTCAAAAAATGTTATTAACATTTTTTCAAATAAAATTACTTATGAATTGTTAAGGAGTGTAACAACTTGGAATACAATTTAATACAATTTAGAAAATTGTATCGGGCAAAAATAAGCTTCGCCTTCTCACAAATAATGTTTTCATTAATAGTGTCGCCCTGTAATCACTTCTCGTTTATCCATATTAGAAGCAACCTCTCAACATTATCATGAATACGTAACCGTTTGAAGACATTCTTGACACCCCCTTTAAAGCATCTATCTCCTTAATTTTGTTCTTGAAAATAGTGCAGATGGTTGATCGATTGTATGTGCGCGCTAGATTAGCCACGCTCACACCTTGTTCTCGCTTTTCAATGATTTTACGTTTCATTTCAATAGTTATTTTT
>CAXITT010000392.1:447019-467046 GCA_964033795.1 Lymnaea stagnalis | reverse complement strand
AGAGGTTCCACTGTATTCTGAATCCATTTGGGTACTGGTACTAACAATAATAACATTAACATGTATTCAACATAACATACTATTTCAAAGCAGAACAGTCACATGTACACATGGAAAATAGGGGCTTTGCAAATCTAAATATGTCTTAATAAACTTGCTGAGTTGAAGTGGTTTGGGCAGCTATTTGAAGTGTTTGTAAAGATTTCAAAACACTGGGGATGTTTTGTGTGCAATGTCAATATTGGCTGTCTGTAATTGGCTGCAGTGGATGCCAAGTCAACAATGCTGAAAAACACAACCAAAGGCCATCTTTTACTTTTTTGTATTCACAGAGAACACCTTCGCCATTTGGTCCATGGCATATATGCCTCCTTTGATTTTGTTGTTATCTCTGGTTTCTTGCATTCAGTTTCACTTTCTATATCTGGACGATTGTGTATTGTGTTCAGGAGCAATACAATTTTCTGCCTTGAGCTCTGGTTTTTTACAAGGTTTTTTCCTGTCTGAACAAAAACACTGTCTTTTTGAGGAGCAGACATTATTATTGAGTAGGAACAGCTTGCTCTGTTTCACTGTTCCAACTATAGGGTGAGTCTGTTCTCTGCCATTGATTTTGCAGTTTGTAGGGGGATGAAATAATAGGCTGTTCTGAAATTTTGGCTACTTCCAATGAAGTTCCTTGTGAGAGAAATCACAATCTCTGGGGATTTTCCAATATTTCTCTTTGCTGGCAGGACACTTACATTTTATTTGAATTTGAAGAGATATGGGCAGCTCTTCAGAAGACGATTCACAGGGTAAGAAGAGTTTTATTCCATATTTTTCGGGCTTGCTTGGCATATATCATACATTGAATAAATCTGCACTGACCTCTGAAACCAACCAGTTGTCCACCTACTGTGATGTTCTCTCTCCAGGAACATAATACCTCGCCAAATTACTCAGGAATGCTTCTCATACATCTCTAATGGGATCAAAGATACCACGAGCCAGAAAGGATTGATCAACCATCCTTGTTATCAAAGCAAATATGAATCAGAAGTTTGCTGAATGTCTTCATTGAAAATGCTGCCCTAAAAGTTAGAGCATTTCCATCACCATGGCTAAATAAAAATTCCACTGAAATGCTGTTCAGATAAAGAGCTCCAGTGTGTAGTAGGCTTTTTCTCACCTTCCCTGTTGGTGCAGTCAGCTATTGTTTGTGTCATTTTATCATTAATATTCTGAAAAATTGCTTCAGTGGGAGATAATACATGATCTATGAAGGGATTTCGGTTTCAGGTCAATTTAATCATGCCACATATTAAAAAAGAAAAATAACATAAAGAGAGCCATTTACTGTGATATAAGACTATGAGCGTAACCCATCCAGTTGCCAGGAATTACCAGCAACACTTTTTCCCATTATTATAAGTGTACGGTTGTGCTATACCCAGTCACTAGAGACAGGGTATACTACATGTTATTTGGGAAAGTGTTAAATGATATTTCACCCTTTTAGTTTATCTTAAATGCAATTTTTGTTTAGTTTGATTTGCGTTAGAAAATTTTGAGGAGAAATAATACCAATTACCAAACCACTGGTAATATTAATTATTAAATTATCACAAGTAACTAGTGCAAGACAAAAATTAGTAGACTCAAAATATGGAGGAAAAAGACTAACTACTGTAGTACTAACAACTAATTTAATTTTTTAAAGTAGTTATTTACTGATACTGTAGTCTATTCTAACTTATTAACATTAAGTTCATTGTAGTTATTAGGAAATAACATTAAATGAATAATTACTTGATACATTGCCACTCAAAAAAGCTGGTCTGCATGACTGGATTGAATAGATTCTTGACTTAATACTAAAGTGATAACAACAATTACTGTCGAAAAATAGTAGGCCTAGAGATCACAATCTTAATTTTATGAGAATATTAAATTAAATTTGTTGTTCAGTACTTCACTTAAAAAATTTCAAGGGCAGTTGAAAGGATTTTCTTTTGACAGTCTTACTAACATATAAAATTTGTAATACTAATGTCACCAAAGAATTAAAAAATTATAGACAATTATAAATAATAATAACATAAATCATTAAAAATATATCATAAATTGCTAAAGTTTTTAAATCAAACATAAATATTCAGGCCTTACAAAAATAGGGGAATAAGTTAAGTGGGAAATATTGTTTAAGGTACATTGAGAGGTACAGTAGTCATGATAAATATTCGTTTGGGTACCGGTACCGTACATTGAGAGCTCTGTACATTGAGAGCTCCGGTAATGATGAGAAATATTTTTTTGGGTACGTGGAGAGGTACAGTAGTCATGGGAAAATGCAAGACACTGAACTTATTAGTTTTAGAAACATTGACCATTTTTGTGATGGAGAAATGATTTCATAGGACTAGCTTTATACCTTGCCATCTCAAAATATATCTGACTTGATTTACATAAGATAAACAAAACTTAGAACTTAGTATATAAAAATATATAGAAATATTGGTCAAAATGCCTTCTTCATTAACATCAGAATGTAAATATTTAATCTAAGGAAATGAGCTAAACCAAGTATGCGGATATCTGAATAAAAGGATGCAACAAAAAACGAAACGTGTTGACAAGTATACTTCTTCAGTAAACAAACTACAATAAATAAAATATATAATAAAAATAGACATTTAGCTTCAGTGTGGTATCCTAGAGAACAGCAAGCGGACTGTAAAATAAATCCTTCATCATTAATTTTTGAAGTTTTTTGTTTTGTTTAGTAAGCCCTGGAATCTATAAAACAAAGCTTCAAAATTTAGTTGCCCAAGAGATTATTGAGGCCATGGGCTTACGTCTACTTAGCCTATAATCTGACCCTTTCAAAAATACAGAATACACAAGATAAAACTAGACAAGTCTATAATTTCTCTATTTACAGATTGTTTCTGTCAACACATTGGATTATTTCCTTGTTTCTATCAACACACTGGATGATTTCCCTGTTTCTATCAATACACTGGATGATTTCCCTGTTTCTATAAACACTTTGGATGATTTCCCTGTTTATATCAACACATTGGATGATTTCCTCCAAGAAGTGATCTGATAGAAAACAATTTCTCTTGATTTCATGGTTCTTTGACCCAGGTACTGAATATCTATTAAGTAAATGTATTTCCAGTTTTTAGTTTGTTTTATTTTACATGAGATTTAGTAAGTTTTTTGTATTGCTCCCAAATGATACTCAGTTTGAAAGAGTGAGAAATAAAGACAAAAATATGCCATAATATATTGGAAACTTAAAAAATATAGATAGTAAAATATTTTTGATATTATTCTCAATTTTAATTTTGGTCATCAGAAATGAGATGCATCCACAATTGGGTACAACTGAGATACTACATCCATAATTGGGTACACCTAAGATTCATCTATGATTGTGTAACACTGAGATACTTCATCCATGATTGGGTACAACTGAGGTACTACAACCATGATTTGGTACCATACAACTGAGACTGAGATGCATTCATGATGGTGTACCACTAAGTGTGACTAAGATGATACATCCATAATTGCCTACCACTGAGATACTACATCCATGATTGGGGTACAATTGATATACATCCATGACTGGCTACCACTGAGATACTAAATCCATCATTGGGGTAAAAATGATATACATCCATGATTGGGGTACAATTGATATACATCCATGACTGGGTACCACTGAGATACTACATCCATGATTTGGTACAGCTGAGATTCATCTGATTGTGTAACACTGAGATACTGCATCCTGTTGGGTACAACATTGGATACAACTAAGATACATCCATGATTGGATACAACTGAGATACATACATGATTGGATACCACTGAGATATATCCATGATTGGGTACCACAAAGATTTATTTTCTCTGTTACACTAACAGAGACACTCCTGAATAGGTAGGTCTTTATATTTTATTAAGTTAAGACTCCTTGACTTTTAACATTTCAACATTGGACAACAGATAGTGTTTCCTTCCTGAACATTTGACCACCAGTGGTGCCAACAACATGAACATTTGACCACCAGCGGTGCCAACAACATTAACATTTGACCACCAGCGGTGCCAACAACATTAACATTTGACCACCAGCGGTGCCAACAACGTGAACATTTGACCACCAGCAGTGCCAACAACTTGAACTATTATTTTTATTGTTAATAGTTATTGTATGGATGGTTTTACCTAACTGAATAAAGTGCCAACCCCTTCAAGATGTTAAATAAATGTGTGTATGAACTTGTGAACCAATATCTAAATTTTTTCATGATATTTTAAAGATTTTATTGAAAATTATAATTGTCTCCTTAAATGTTATAATTTGAATCTCACTTTTCATGTATTTCAAATTTGATTTTGTCGCAGACCTGTTTACTATGTACGATTTTGAGGTGTAAACATTATATAGACTGTATGTTTATTTTTTTTTTACTATAAATATAAGGTATTTAACAATTTTGCGATGATAAGTGTGCGATTTTAAGAGTTTGAGGGAAAACAGGTCTGTTGTAGGCATAAGACTTTGTAGATCTATGTTGTCTAGTATTAGTAAAGGATGTATACAGTGTTGGTCATCAAATGTACCGGGTGTTAGATGGTGTAGTTTTAAAGGTGCATTCACACTGCAGATTTGTTACATGGAATCTCAACTTTCTGTGACTACAAGCTGCTCTCTATATTACTATATCAAATGCTGACTGGCATATTTCATTGGTCCAGTACAGTTTCTGCTGGCAAGTTACATAAACAGTCCCATCATATTTGGTTCAGTGCTCAACAAATCTTGTTTAAAAGGCAAGAATCCTAGTAACTATTCGGTAGCGTGAACTTACTTTTGAACATACACCATTGTAAATATGTTGTCTAGAATCAGTTAAGGATGTGTGATATTGTATATTGCTGGTCATCAAATGATGAGACTCCAATTGTGCACAAATACGGTTTAATTATTTGGCGACAAGCAATNNTTTGAACATACACCATTGTAAATATGTTGTCTAGAATCAGTTAAGGATGTGTGATATTGTATATTGCTGGTCATCAAATGATGAGACTCCAATTGTGCACAAATACGGTTTAATTATTTGGCGACAAGCAATAAAATAATAACGGGCAATGCAGAATTATGATGTCAAAGTACCCATGTGATAAACATACAAATGTCTTTTGTACAAAAACTAAACATCATCCATGTGAATTCATTGTAAATATTTTTTTGCGAGATCTTAAGATGATGGTGGTGTTAGACAAATAGCAAATGTCAATAAATAATGTATTGATTTGTATTTTAAAGGAAAGGTATGAAATCCAGGCATTCTATAGATTGACTGTTGAGAATTATTGTCAAGCAGTATTGTCTATAGCTTTAGTGCCTGGACTTTTTAAAAACAAACATTTAAATTGAAGTAGATCTTATAGAATGCCTGGATTTCACACTTTGCCTGTAATTGGAGGGCTTGGTGGAATAAGGTGCCTACATTTATTAGGTAGCTTGGATTTCACCAAGTCCTTAAGTTACCAAAGATAACTCACTGTATATCACCAGGAGTATTCATGTTTTCATCTCTATGGAGATAGTCTCGCGGGGAGAATTTTTGTTTTTCTCCCCCTAAAATAAAGAGCATTCATGTTTTCATTTTCTTTTTTCAATTAGATAAATTAAAAAAAACTCTTCAAATGTATTTTCTTTCTTTTATTTTAATTAAATATTTTCTCTCACATACAATCAGTTAATCACCATCTATTTATTAAAGCAATGTACATATCTTCTCTTTGCCTCACATACAATAACAAGCACCATCTATTTATTAAAGCAATGTTAACTTTTCTTCATACTCTTTGCCTTGAATCGCTCGGCGCCAACTGATTTGAGTCTTCCCTCATACATTGTCTTCAATTCTTGAACGCCATCTGAAAATAAAAGAAATATTTATCAACTAAGATTTGTTATCTGTAAAATAACCTCTCCTTATCTTTCCCAAATGGATAAATCATTTATTACTACCATACTTAAAGCTAAAAGAACGAATTGGTTTAATTCTATGATATGCATTTTCAATTATTTTACGTAAATCAAGTCAATTATAAGTATGATACAAATAAATTCAAGCATATGAAGGGCTCTTGGGAAAATTGAATTTAAAAATATCAATATGTCTACGTATTTATTTATTGACTACGCTGCTTTTTCCGTTGGACCTATGTATCATATTATTCTATTAAATTAAATGTAGCCACAAAGGAGATAAGAAGAAATTTTGAAAAACTGACATCACTGGTTTTTCCCTTGAACCCTTCATATACTTGAATTTATTTGTATAATATTATAATTGACTTGTTATGTTGTTAAATACAGCGAAATTAAAATTAAAATAAATATTTTGATTGAGCTCTAGTTACATAATTTAGAATAATTAAATGAGAACTTCATTTAAATTGGCAAAGCACAAGCTTTTAAACTTCCTTCAGTGACTTTACTGATAATATCCCTCACCAATGACAGTTTATGGGTTCAACTGAACTTCACTTCCTTGGTCACCAGCTTGTAATATGCTAAACTCATTTCTAATACTACTTTCAAAGTCTGATACATATCTACAATCACAGGATCACCAATGATCCCTTTGCATAAAAAAAGAAGGTAATTCAATCAGACAATTTTATCAATCATGCACAACTTTTTAACTCTCGTAAAATAACCAAAAATAGAATATAAATACATTTGGATTACTTCATTAACATGAGCAGTGGTAAATCAGGTCAACTTTGGCTTTCTTGAGAACTTTTCTCTCCCATGAGTTTAATAGGTTTACTGTCGGTTTTGTTAGGGTCCAAGTTTCACTTGCATATATCTTTTTACTTTTGAAAATTTTCTGACTACTGAAGTATGCCCTATTTCCTGCCGATGAACTTTTCTCTCCCATGAGTTTAATAGGTTTACTGTCGGTTTTGTTAGGGTCCAAGTTTCACTTGCATATATCTTTTTACTTTTGAAAATTTTCTGACTACTGAAGTATGCCCTATTTCCTGCCGATATTCTTTCTTTCATTTAATAAAGATCCTAGATATTTGAATAGATTTACTTTTTCAAAAGTGTGTTTTTTAATGTTAATGACTTCCAACCCTGCTTATAGTGATTTTATGCTCGAAGCATTATCATCGCGAGGGTGAACTTGGATGCTTTAATTTTATTTGAGTTAATTTTTAAACTAGAAATTCGATAGCTAATCCATTTTATAAAGTCTTCTAATTCAATAAAGGCTTTTGATATATCTTTCCTACTTTTCCCTTACAGTGCTGACAAAATCATCAGCATATGTAAGATACTGAAGGGGTTTATTGTGGAGATCGGGTCTTGGGTTTTCCTCAGATGTCAATATGTATGCTTCTTATAACTCAGCGCTTCGCAACCCATTTGGGAGTCGACTGACTTGACTCTTTCTCAGGGGTTACCTAAGACTATCAGAAAACACACATACTCTACAGTTATGAAGTAGCAACGACAATAATTTTGTAGTAGGGGGTCACCACAACATGAAGAACAGTATAAAAGAGTTGTAGCATTAGGAACGATTAGAACCACTTTTATAACTCTTATCCAATTTTAGATTAAATAGCATGTATGACAGTGAGTCTCCTTGCTTAGGCCTAGTCTAATCTGATATTCCTTTGAATATTCTCCCTGAACCTCTTAAGCAAACATTTTTTCAGTTATTTTATGTACCAGTCTTATAAATATATTTTCTTTTCTGGTTCCGGTTGTGTTCATTGCTACATCCATGTACTGGCATCTATGCAATGGTTGGGGGTATGATGTTGCTATTCTAACAGCTCCTAGCTGATGCCAGGGCAGCCTTGAAGCTTTCGACTGATGTCGAGTTCACAGTGGCATTGTCCAGGTGGTTCCATGCTATTATTGTGCGTGGTAAGAAAGATTGTTTATACTGCACTGTTGTGCACTGAGGCACTTTGAAGCATTAGCTAATGTTTCAGGTGTAATTTATGTGATTGTCAGTGTTTAGCGAGCGTTTTGCTCTGACCCAGCTTCTGTGGGGTGAGGTACGTGCCTGCTGGGATGACTGGAACCAGTCCCATGACCACTTTATATAAGAATATCAGGCGGAGTCCCTCTCGTCTGTCTGGGGGGGGCAGGGTCAAATCTTTTTGACATGCTAGAAGTGGTGGATTTGTACGTGCGTTACGTTGAATTCGCTCCATATTCTGGTAGTGGATGGACGAGTGAGAGAGATCCATTTCGTTTGCAGGAAGTTGGGCTGTGGCGCAGATTTCTTCAGATGAAACCTAGGGTGGAGTTGGCTTTTTTTTTTTAAATTGTTTATTTGGGGTGACCATTTTAGGTTATTTGATGCTTGTTGGAGAATTGTCTCGTTTAGTGAGTACAAATAGGTTATATAGGTTGATGTTGTTTTTTTTCTTGAGATGGTCATTGTGTAGCATTTGGTTTCATTAAATTTCATGCCCCAATTGTCCGCTCAATTCAAAAGGCACTTCAAATCTGATCAGTCATTGATCTGTTTTGACTGAATCCACATTGGAAGTCACCTAGTATTTCTTCAGTGAAAGGCTGTAGCCTTTTTGCAACTACTTTTGTCAGTATTTTGTATGTATCATTTAATAGGGAGATTCCTCTGTAGTTTGTGCACTGAAGTTTGGAAGCTTTCTTGTGTAGTGGGATTATTAGTGCTGTTTGCCATTCTGTTGGAAATTTCTCTTCTTGACAAATTTTAGTTATAAGTTCTGCTGTGATGAGGTCTTCTCCAGGGGCTTTGTGGTTTTTCATAGAATTGATTACGTCTGAAGTTTCTTCTAGAATTAAAGGATCTGGTCCTCCATTTGGTGTTGCTAATCTTCATCTTGTCTATTGTCTGCACTTATTATGTCCTCAAAATTTCCATTCTGGCTCTCACACATTTGTGGTCCGGCTTGGTATCCAATCTTTTCATTTTTTTATCTTTATGTACATTGCTCTGATGTTTCCCTCCCTTGATAAGTCTTTTTCATTTAGCTTTTTCCCCACGTCCTCTTTTTCTTCCTACATATTTCTATGGCTTTCCTCTGGCTTTGTTCCTTTCTTCAACAGTCTGTCTGCATTCATGATCAGATCAGCCTACTCTATTGTTTGATAGCTGCAATCCTCCTACTTTTTCTGATTTTCTGACGTTTTCACAGCATTTTTTTTATCCAGATCCCACTGTTCATTTATGTTGTTTTCCCTGTTTCCTCCTGTGATGCTTCTACTTGTTACATCATTTTTGGAAAGTTTTTGGTAATCACTTTTCTCTTTGATTTTGGTCATTGTGAATAATGCTTTTTCTCTGCTTATATTTAACCCTTACAAGTAGATGGTCAGAGCCTGCATCTGCTCCTGGATAGCTTCTTACATCTAGCATGTCTGATCCTTAAAACGATTGATTAAAACATGGGTAATTCAATCTGGTCAGTTCGAAGTAACTTTATGTATGTATATTTTTTTAGTGGAAACTTGGTGCTGCTAACTAACATCTCTTTTATTGAAGCAAAGTCTATGAGTCTGATCCCATTGTCATTGGATTCTTTGTGCCGACTTTACCTTGCCATAGTTGGCATTGAAGTCACTCACTATTTTAATATCATGTCGTGGTGCCTCTTTGTAGATCTTTTCCAGTGTCTCATAAAAGGATTCTTTTCCCCAACCTTCCATATCTTTGATGGGAGCATGATCGTTAATAAATGTTAGATTAAGCATTTTTCCCTCGCAAATAGCACAATATTTCATTCTCAGATCTACTGCAGTTGGGAATCCAAGCATGGAAATATAAAAGCATCAGTTCTGAGTGGAATGAAGTTTAGGGATTGCCAGAGTTAAAGGGATGGATGGGAAAAGGCCATAAAAATAATGACTGTTACATCGTTAGATAATAATACTAGCAGGCTACGGTGACCATGGTGACTGTCATGAAATTTTTTAGATATTATAATTAAAAGGTTTTCCTCTAAATAAGCGGTTCTCAACCTGTGGGTCCTGACCCCCTTGCGCAAGCATTTCATGGGGGTCGCCTAAGACCATTGGAAAACACACATTTTCGATGCTGATGGTCTTAGAAACTGATTGATTTGGTCCTGCTAAAAAACCAGAAATGTCAGAAATTGTCATTATGATTGGAGACGAATTTGTTTCGAAGCTGAGTGCAATTTCTGTATCTAACGACACTGTCCGTAGAAAAACAGATGACATGTCTGTTGAGATTCTTGATCAGATAATCCAGGAAATTAAATCTCCACTTCCAATATTTAGTATCCAGCTTGATGAATCTACAGACGTTGCAAACTGTTCACAGTTACTAGTTTATGTGAGGTATATTAATGATGGTGACTTTAAGATGAGTTTCTTTTCTGCACGTGGTGTATTTGACAAAGTTGGTTTATTTCTGAAAGATCATAATATCTCTTGGAAAAGGTTTGCAAAGATGGTGCTCCATCTATGCTAGGATGTCGATATGGATTCAACGTCTTATACTGAATGACTCACAAAAAGCAGACCTGTTTACTCTTACGATTTTGGCGTACAATGTACGATTTTAAGGTGATACATGTTTATACTGTAGGTTTATTATTTTACAATTAAGATAATGTTTTAAAAGATTTTGTGATGATATTGTACGATTTGAAGAGTTTCAGGGTAAAAAGGTCTGAAAAAGTCATCGGAACTTACTGATTGATTAATCGGCAAATATTAGCAACGAAGAAGCTGTCACAAGAGTTAAAAGAAGTAACGAAAAGTGTCGTAAGTTCTGTCAATTTTAAAAAGGCGAGCACTTTAAACCTTCGACTGTGCAACGAGTTGATGCGTCGAACAATGCTCTGCTATTTCACACCGAAATGAGATGGTTGTTGAAAGGAACAGTTTAAAAATGTGTTTTTGAGCTTGGTGATGAACTCAAAACTTTTTTAAATCAGAAAGCAAGACTGCAGTTCGAAGTTCTTTTTAGTGATAAAAGTGGACTGCAGAAAATAGCTTACTGGACTGAGCGTGCCACCTTAAATGAGTTAAATTTATCACTGCAAGGACCAAATGCAACATCCAAAAATTTCCAAAAAAGATGTGATCATTTAAATTTTAATTTCAGTTTTGGCCAAAAAAATTGGATGAAAATAAAATGTATACGTTGCCCATATTATCTTGTTTCATGACATTGAACCAGACAAAGGGATTACAATGATAAATTCTGTGAAGGAACACTTGCACATGCTTACAGATGAAATTTCATCGTACTTTCCAAATCTACCTCACACCCCATTTGCACTTGCCAGAAGTCCATTCACAGTCAAAGTTGAAGATTTTCCTGAGTCAACAAAAAGAGTTCATTGAACTTATTGACAGCGATACAGCGAGAAATGATTTCTCTGCAATGCTAGTTACAAAATTCTGGATCAAGTGTTTGGAGTCATATCCTTTTCTGTCTGAGAGTTGCGCTTTCCTCTTCCTTTCCAACAACATATCTTCGTGAAACAGGGTTTTCCAGCTTGTTGGTAATCAAGCCTAAAGATAGAGTAAGACTTGTTGTGGAAGATCATCTTCGTTGCGCTCTTGCAAAGACTGTTCACAACATGAGGAACTTTATAAAGGGGTCGCGGCATTAGAAAGGTTGAGAACCACTGCTCTAAATAATTATATTTTTTTATAATGCCTATGAAATTTGATTCATCTTTTAATTTGATAAATACAGGTAACAATGACTATTGCTCGTTTCATTATATTTAATAAAATCTTAAATAACAAATACTATTACTCATTTTATATTTACTATTTTTGTTTAAGCCCAAGTTTTCACTTAGGTAGTATAGTCGACCGATTGTTATGCTGCTAAAGCTATTTTTTCCCAAATATTTTGCTGTATTAATGTTGAACATTTCCTATACATTTAATATTTGCTATACTCAGGTGACCCAACTTATCACGCTCATTCATTTCATAGTAAAATTTCACATACCTTATTGTCCAAAGTTCTCATTTAATGGATTGATTTCTATGATGTGGAAGATCATTAGAGCATGTCTTGTTGAGGTGTGGTTTCTCTTGACTATTCATCTTGTAATTGCTCTTGACCATTCATTCCTGTTGAAGAATGATTACAGCTCTTGATGAAGGAATGCTTAATAAATTTAGCATGTGCATTAGTATCCTCCTATAAACCGATAAACGTACATGGGTTTCCTTGTAAAAATGTCTGGTGTGGGTGGATGAATATACCTATGGTGTTGTTTTGCTTATATGTTGTTTTTATTTCATTTATGTATTTTATTTTAATATTATGATTGCTATATTTATGTACAGCGCGGTGAGCCCAGCCCTAGGCCGGGGTACCGCGCTATATAAGACCACTTATTATTATTATTATTATCAGAGGGGTAGCGAGGGGGGGGGGACAGATGTCCTGGGGCGCCAAAATGTGTTTTGATATTAATTCATTGATAAAAATAACGGGTTTGAGAGTTTAAAAAAAGAAAAGGGGGCGCTTTAAAATGAACTGTATCCCTGAGCCACAATCTTGTCCCCGGGCACCAAACATCCTCGCTACGCCTCTGATTAGTATCATTTCAAACTCTTTTTACCCATCAAAATTTACTTCGCATTTAACACACTAGCACAGTGGTTCTCAAACTTATTCAAATAAAGTTACACTTTAAGCTAAGGAGGGCCGTTAGTTTTGACCAATGATTATAATTATTGTTAAGATATTGTACATCCCCCACCACTTACAGCAGTTCTTCACAACCATTTTTGCCCCACTCCCCATCTGAACACCCAAAAGGGTTTCATATCACCACCTCCCATATTCCCTTATAGAAAAAGCATTAAAAAAGTATCGGGTATTTTGAATTTGAGGCATGCTAATGTCTCAGTAAAGTGTAGTGACCTTGAAAAAGTGTCCATCTAACATTAATTAAATGCCCCCCCCCCCCCCACCATTTCCAAGCCCTTTTCATAATAACAGTAAATAAGTTTTGTTAAGATTTTTCATTTCTACTCAACTAATACTGTGATATCTACTTCTTAGCCCTATTATTAGCTTTCTTCATGGTAGTATAAAATTCGTAAATGGTTATAAAAAATAGAATGCATTATTTATTTGTTTTAACTTAAACTAATGTGTATTTATAAAATGATTGTTATATTATTATTTTTCAGTTAGCCCAATGTCAAATGTAAACAATGCTGTATCCATGGCTATTATTTTGTAGACAATCAGCTGAGTTCCCTTTTCAATGAAAAGTTGAATTAAAAGTAATTGAGGCAGATTGTTTTCTATTTTGATGTCTTTTTATTTAGATTGTAAATTTTGTGTTTGAGCTAAATTAATTAAATTTAAATATATTTTGACAGCATCTATGATGGGCAGATGTCGATGAGTATGATTATGATGACAATGACTGTGGGACTCAAAGTGGATTTGTGCATTTAGACCAGACATAAAAAGCATACTGCTTACTAATGAATGTTTAAACAAGAGAGATATAAGGAGATTTCAAAAGCAAATAGACTTTTTCAAACTCTAATTTACTGCAAATTGGGTTGCATATATTTGTTAGTATGCAATGTGCAGGACAATGAACCAAAGAAACTTTCTGTTTTATAAAATTGGTATAACTTCATTGAAGAGTTTTATCAACTAAGAGGATTTATTAAGAATACAGTACTTATTTAAGTACTTATTTTACAAGACTGTGGTCCAGGGAATCCTTATTTGATGAAATATGACTAAGGACAGATTCATGGCCATACTGAGTTTCCAAAAAGTTTCTGATACTGAAAATAAAGGAGACAAGCTGTGCAAAATTGGGAGACTCTTAAGTTCCTTAATGCAAAATAAAAAGAACTGTATCAGCATCATGAAAATGTAGCAATTAATGAACACTTTAGGGAACATAGGACATTATGACATTTAGGCTGCGTTCTCTCCCCTGTACTGTATACAATATATACCAATGATATTCAAAGCTCAAGCGACACCGTTCCAATCTTAAAATTTGCTGATGATGCCACCATCATTGGCTTAATATCTGAAGGAGAAGGCTTATACCGCAACTTAGTAACAAGCTTTATCAATTGGTGCGATGAAAATTTTCTCCTGCTGAATGTCTCAAAAACAAAGGAGATGTTGATTTCAGGAGGGAGGAACACCAGATTACAGATCTCAACATAAAAAATCAAAGTGTAGAGAAAGTAGATGCATATAAGTACTTAGGTGTCACCATCAATAATAAGCTAACATGGCATGAGCACGGCCAAATGCTGTATAAGAAATTCAGAAAGACTGTTCTACCTCAAAAAACTGTACAATTTCTGCGTAAACAAACAAGTCATTAACTTATTCTACAGTTCAACAATTGGAAGCATACTCAATTTCAGTATTACCTGCCTGTGTGGGAATTTAATGTCTGATATTAAACACTACATAAACCAACTTATCAAGAAAGCTAGGAACATAACACAAACTGAACATCTTTCACTGGAAGAACTATTTGAAGAAAGATGTTATTGTAAAATTAAACACATTTTGGATGATACATCCCACCCTCTTCATCTCAGATACTTAGGATTGGCCCGTTTGGTACGAATTCTTTCCATCAGGGCAAGGACTGAAAAATATGAAAATTCTTTTGTTCCCTAATCTGTACGAATTAACCAGCGTGCTCCCCCTTAAGTCACACATCTAAATAAGAACTAATAAGTCCCTGATATAGCTAAGAAAACTCACTGAATGGCTGCTAGTGAAAAATTTATTACAAATGTCTTGTGTTCAAATTGTTTTTTACATGGGCTGAAAATGATCAATGCAGTCATAAAACATTTCCATTTGTTTGGATCAATAAAAGAATCTTATCTTATCTTTGACGATGTACCAGTTACTTTAAAGTCTGACATTTTTACATATGCACTGCAACATGACAATCGCAAACAAACTTTAAATTGCATTTCCATAACAAGGGTAAAAGGGTCAGAGTATATATCAGATCCTTTGTTTGTGATACGGTACATTTTTTATGTTTTGATAAAGAAAGAAATTGTTTAGCTTTTATTCTAATTTAATTCTTACTAATAATTTTTAAAGTGATAATTACATGCATGTTTGAAAATTATTTTTTTTAAATTATAATTTTGACTTTTTGTGGCATTATTTCCTTGATTGATAAATTGTCCACAAAGTGAGCCTATTCTTTTGAAAATGAATATTTTTGTAGTATTGAATATATGGTAATAAAATATAAAATATCAATTTTACTAACATAATTGGAATCAATCTTTTTTTTCCTTCTTTGTAAAGCTGTGATATTATGTTTTTGTCGACTCAAAAATGTTTTGTTCTGCCCAAAAATAATAATAAATAAATTTTGGAAAGTATATTTTGAACAAACACCTAATATCAATTAAAGAGCATCACCTAATATCAATATAAGAGCATGAAATTACCTGTAACTACAAAATTACACATTTGAGACACTTTGATAGTTAATAAACTGCAGTAACTACAGTAAATTAAGTTTTATAACATGCTCAAAATGAATGATTATTCCTGAGGATCTGTGTTGAATGCCATACTTTATAATTTTTTTCTTTTTATTCACTTGCATTGTAAATGATTAACACTAATTTTACAAGTTAGAAGAGAAAGGTGATTTTATGATGAATTATAATATTGTAGGCTTACATAATTAATCTATTCTACAACATCTCTTTGGTTAATGGAATCGTTTGCCAATGTGGGGCGTACAACCCACCTTCTGTACACACCCCACATTATGCATACACATCACAAGGTGACATCCAACTTGGTGCATGTCGAAACGTTGTATCTGTTGTGTTGCAAATCATCCACTCATGGCAATGAGTGTCTACTCATCCAGCCAAGTCTCCCACTTGATCCCAGAATAGCACAACCAAACGTAATAGTAATAGTCTCCAATTCAACAAACACTCCAGGGTTTGTTGCAGTACATGAATTTATTTAAGAACGATTCCCTCAACCAGGGCTGTGACACAACTATGGATTACTAATTCAATCGGCTCAGCCCAACATACAGTAACACAAGTCCAACAGTCAAAATACCACATCCGCCATCAATCCTCCATAACAACATCGACCAAACTAACGTGTCATATCCCCTTCCACAATTACGTTACAACACTCTCACACCCACGATACAGCTACACATAAAATCTCTAACTAAACATCTTTTCCCTATCAAATATGAAAACAATGATCTACAACAGTGATTCTCATACCCTTGTCAGTGCATTTTGAAGATTATGGGAGACATATTAACTCAGAGATAGGCATGTATTTACATTTCAAGGGGCAGCGAGTTGAAAAGAACCTTACATTTTTAACTCCTCCATTAGGAGGACATCAAACCTTTTAGATGATTAGGTGGGGTAAGTTCTTGTGCATATTTATCTTCTATCGAGTGCCTTCCTAGGTGGCAGATAAGGGAAACCTACAGCATATGGTGGCTACTAAGGAAATAAAATACCAGGGGTGGACTAAAATAGAATCTTCTTGGAAGTCGGGGGATCCAAAAATAAAGGCACTACCTAGAGAGCTTAAAGGAGCAGCCCCCAGATGGTTGAGGGCTAACAACGCAGCCTTGTAAAAATATGTTACAAAATCCAAACCACAAACAAGAACCAGGAATGATACTAATGGAAATCGTATTAGGACTGTGATCCTGAAGTTAATAAGCCTGGTTAGAGAAGGAGCCTTAGCCAAACTAATAGAGTAACTAAAATAAAAAGTTAAATGTCTATTGCTGCATTACAAGAAATTAGATGGAAAATTTCAGACATCCTCAGAACTTTTGTCAGGTAAATAGAAAAACAAGAGAGAGAGCGAGACAAGCAAAAAAATATTAAAAAATGGGGAGAGGCAGCAATCAGGTTAGGTAAAAGGAACTGAGCAAACCTGAAAAAAGATGCATTGTTACGCTGCATCCCCTTTTCAGAAAATTTTTAAAAATATAGTCAGTGTTGTTTACTAAGGCTGGCTAAATCCCCCCCCCCCACCCCCGATTAAACAAGATTTTTGGAAATACATGGGAGTGCTGTGAAAAAAAAGTTTTAAAAGAAATTTAAGCTATACCGTGTTATATGTTTTACAAAGGCAAACGTATTTGATGGACAATGACGACCAGCACAAACGGTAAAAAAACTTCTTCAAATCACTAGTCTAAACTTTAACATGTTTTTAGGTTTTCATTCTAAAATATAGCCTTTACTATAATAAGGGAAGATAAAAATGTTTTAATTATCACATTTTTTTACAAAATAAAATAGCTTTCAATTAAGACATTGATTTGTTTATTCATGCATACAGCACAACTAGCAGCATTTATTAGGAATCCTATCAGCATTATAGATAAGGAACTGATCACAGAAAAGGTACTAGAAGGGCACAACAATTTGAAGGGATGCTAAATGGCTCTTATGGTGGAGCCAATGAGGATTACAAACTACCACAAGAACTGTACCCTTTGGTCAGCCAACCAACTATGAAACAAAAAGCGTGATCTTTACCATGAAAAATAATAAAGCCCCAGGAACCGACCTTATCACTGTGGAACTTATAAAACTAAGTGAAAACGAACTGCATAGACAAATATAGAGCTTCATATCAAGAATTTGGCAGGAAGAAGAGAAATGCCAAATAAAAAGGGGTACTGCGCTCAATTCACATGAGAGGATCTAAACTGGAATGCTCAAATTACAGAGGAATCTTCCTAATTAATGTAACCTACAAAATCATCAACAAATTAATAGCAAGAAAACTGAAAAGGTTTACTGAACATATTCTAGGTGACTATCAATTTGAATTCAGACAGAATAGACCCACCACAGATCATATTTTGACCACCAGATGTCTCCAGAAGAAATGCTAAGAATACAACATCCCCATACACCAACCATATGTGGACTACACAACAGCTTAGACAGGAAATATCTGCAAAGTGCACTATAGAAACTTGGAGTTTCTAACAAACTTACCTGGTTTATACATGACGATGGCTACCTCCAAAAAAGAATCAAAGTACAGGAAGAGTACTTGAGGAACTTTCATATTAATCAGGGCCACTGAGTCAAGGACACTCACTGGCATGTATCCTATTTAACATCCCTTTAGAAAGCGTTAGGAGAAACATGCATGTGCGCACCAAATGAACAATCAGACAACTTCCAGAGAAACATACATGTGAGCACAGTATGAACTATCACAAACAACGTATCAGAATCTCAACCATCAGGACACCAACCAACTTTAAAAAGCCCAACGAGTGCAGTAACTGGCATATGCAGACAACATAGCTTTACCAGGGAGAAGCTTTACCAGGGAGAAGCAGCATTGATATGATTAAAGCATTCCATGAATTAGAAGTTACCTCTAAAAGTAAATGAAGCGAATACAAAGCGTATGTTAACGTCACGTATCAGACACACAGGTGACAAAATCAAAGTAAACAAGCACACCAGAGAGAGACAGATGAAATAATGACAGAGATGAAAGAAAAGATAAAAGCAGGCCATTTTTCTTATTTCGCCTACACGAGCTACAACTAGGAAGCAGAAACCTCTCAAGGAAAACTACGATGGCCCTATACACAACTTTTATTATCATAAGACCAGTAGTAATGCAAAACAGCCAGACAAAAGAAGAGAGCCTGTTAAATACCTGGAAAATCCTCAGAAAAATATACAGTCCAGTGTTAGATAATGATGGATGGGTATATATATCCCCTGGGGCTCTGGTTGACAAGTTTGTAGTGGCTTGCTGGCTAAAGAGGTGCTGTCCCCTAGCGCTAAACTTGGACCAAAACCACCATTATTGCGTGAGCCTGTGCTGGCAGACAAAGAGCGTGCATAGTATCTGGCGAAAATGGAAGCACTTAATAGGCTACCAGCTGTGCAAAATCTGCAGCTGGAAATAAAACGACAGAAACAGGGTAGGGAGCATGATATCATGTTGCCCTTTAAGGATATGAGGCATGAGGTGGGTAGTGGCAACTCATGCCAATGGTTCTATTTACATAGCAGTTAAAGTAGTTGTACCTAGGCAACCGTTTCGTCCCAGCTGCTTCGTAAATTAGTTTCAAAGTAGAAACCCACTGTAGAAATCTGTATCCAACGGCTTCGGGCGTTCCCAGGGATGGGCAGGGTAAGACTTTAGGATGTAAATACACCATCCCGACTCCTGAGGCTGTGAGAGAAGCGTCACCTGCCTACCGGATGTCCTTGTGCTGGGGTGACCTCCACTAGTACTCGATGGAGTTAGTGCTGGCTGGGGCTGTCCGGGCAAAGGGAAATCTCCAACGTTCCGCTTCCCAGCCCGATAACTCAGGCTTGGGGAGTAAGGTTGTGTGTGCTTTGGGGAGGGCATAAAGAGCTAATGTACTCGCTCGACAGCCCGCTGATACAATTTCCTAATGAACATTTTCAGTACCGGAACCATCCGTAGTTGCTGCAATTTAAAGGTGCAGGCTGCTTTGGGCAAGAAACCTTGAGAGGATATTAGATTGTAGAGCAGCAAAAGTGATCTACAGACAGAAGCCTAGGGGGTTAACGGCTCATCCGTCAACCAAGACTGATATGGATTGAGTTGTAAAGGACTAAAATCACCTGGAAAGTGTAAAGTCATGGATCAGCTTAAAAGGGAGGATGTTGTAGAGCAGGCAAGCAGACCAGGCCCCTAAGATGTGATGTAGCACCTATGATGATGATGATGTCTGAATGGAAGGTCTCAACTCCTAACGTCTTCTGGATTGATCACATTCGTCAGTTCTTTCATACGTTGAAGCGTTGTGCTATTCTAACTATCAATTAACAAACTCAACTCCTTTTGATAATAACTATAACTTTAATATCTAAGTAAATATAATAAACATCCTATCACTCCAAGGTTCCACTCAAGACTGCCGCACGGCTAAAACATACGTCACAA
>CAXITT010000392.1:430433-443332 GCA_964033795.1 Lymnaea stagnalis | reverse complement strand
AAGGTGTCTGAGGCAACTGCAATCGCTGTTGAAGTTGATACTTCATCATTGAATTCACCTCCTCTAAAAAAGTTGAGGAATGACTGTAAGAAGTGCCCTTCTCTTAGAGAGGCAAGTCACACTAAATGCAGAAGTTTGGCGGACATGCTTAAGAACACCAACAACAAAGTTTAAGAGCTTTCAAAGCGCTTCAATCAACGTGTTTTAAATCAGTCATTTAAAAGAAAGGCTGAAATAATAAATAAATTGAGGCTAAAAAATAAATCTTTAAAAAGAGAAAGGAAGCTCCAGAACCAGATGTTAAACAAATATATTGAATGTTCAGCTCAGATCATCAAACTGGAGCGAGAGAAAAAGAAGTTAGAGCGTCACATTTTATTGCTGAGAAGGCAAAATTTAGCTCTGAAAACTTCATTGAAATGTAAAAGTGACGAAAGAAAATCAGCATTGTTTACCATCGACAGTTTAATGGAGGCGAAAAGCGAGGAAGCCATTCCAACCACAACATCGTTGTCCCATTCACCGACTGCAAAGAAACTACAAAGAAAGACCTACGCTGCGCCAATGAGAAAATGTATCTACAACTGCCTGATAAACAAGTACCAGTTGAAAGAGAAGGGGTGGTTATACCAATTACAGTGAAGGAGTTAACAGGGCTGGACTTGACTGACATTCCAGGATCTTCAACCATTGCAAACATGGCTTTAGAGATTGGAATCTTGTCGGATATTCAGGTAGCTGATATCATGTACTTTTCAGAAAACCTCACTTTCTCCTGGGACTCTACGCCAATTGATGGGCAGCACTACAATGCTTGCCATATCTCTAAAGGTGAACAGAACCTGACCATTGAAGTGGCTGGAGTTCCTGGAGGTAAGACGGAGGACTACCTGAAACAACTTGTTAACTCCCTTCAGGATCTAACCACCCTGTATTCTTTATACAACAAGGTGGATCAGCATCTTGTGTTACATCGTATCTTTCAGTCCTTCAATGCCACTATTAGTGACAGGGCGAAAGTTAATCAATGTGTTTCAATGCAGTTGGGTGATTTGTTGAACAAAAAGTTGGTTCAACTAAAATGCAATCTGCATCCACTGGAAGGAATGGCTTCCGAAGCACGGAAGCAGTGTAAGCTTCTAGATACTGCCTGGAGTACCACCGGTATGTCATATGGGAATGATAGATGTGCAGCAAATCTTATACGGGCTGTATGTAAACTAAGGTAACTTTCATTTTAATCTTTGAAATATGGCTTGTTTAGTACTTGGATTTAGTTAAATTACTAATATAAACATTTCTTAAGATGTTCATTTTATATAAGCACAAAATGAAATTTGTGTTTTTTTCCCCTCCACAGGTATAAGATGTCATCTGTTGATCCTGCAGGGTTTAAAGCATTCCTGGAGAAGGAGAATATTAAACCTGGAATTCTTCCTCGCTACGTTGGGAACAGACTCCACATTTTGTTTCACCTTGCAGGAGTCATTTTTAAGATGAGAGAATTACTGGCCCGGTACCTTAAGAAATTTTGCACATCTGTCAAATTGAGAACGGCCCTGCTCAATGACATCTGGTGCAATGAGATTCTTATTCAACTACGAGTCTTAGGTAACCTAGTTCTATTTCTCTTTTGATTATTTCATACTAGGTAAATAGGCAAGATGAATAAATATTAAACTGTATGTGGATGTTTCTTATGCTAGTAATACTTTGCATTTTTCATGATAGGTCTCTTTGGGAAACTTGTAACTGGACCCTGGATGACTCAGTTTTACAGAAACTCTGAAGGTTTAAATCATTTGGAAATGGTAGGTAATTTTTGTGTGTGTTTACTTCATATCTTTTTTATGATTTTTGTTAAAAAAGCCAAATCATTGTGGCATTGTTAATATTTTTAGCTTTTTACCATTGTTTTTTAATCAAGATTCCACACATGAAGACGTGCATTGCCAACCTGGAGAAGATCAACAGACAACCCAATTTGATGTTGACGATGGAGGAAGATGCTTTTAATCAACCACTCGATGAGGATGAAGTGTTGCTCGAGCTCCGGAGCCACAAACCATGTCCACGATTTTTTGAGACTGTTGCTGCTCTGTCTATAGGATTTGTATCAGTCCTAGACAGGCAGCTTGAGGCGTATCTTGTTGGGGAACTGGCTAATCCAGTCACACTTAGATTCTGATGTTATTTTGTGATGTTTTGATTGTTTTGATGTTCGTTCATTGTAAAATTTAATTTTTAATATTTTTTATACTTTCAGGTGGACTCACATTTAGTTTCTGGTGTTCTTATGGGAGATTTTCATTTTGTTTAATTGTTTTGATGTTTGCTCATTGCAAAATTTAATTTTTAATATTTTGTATACTTTCAGGTGGACAAGGATACAATCTGTTGCTGTGGACCGTGGATTACTACACACATTGGATGTTTTTATGTTTTGTATTTAAATGCACTGATACAATAATGATGATGGAGATTCATATATCTTTTATATAAAATGTTCTGAATTATTGTTTTTGTATTTAAATACTTTATTAAATTTAGATTGTCACTGTCTATTTGTACTGAAGATGTTATTGAAAGTTATGCTTAAAAATGTACATCAGTGTAGACAGATTACATATTTTAACATTTTTTATAGCATGATTTTATTTCCTTTTGCAATATTTGAATATTCTGTTACATTTGGATTGTTACAAACTATTTTTCCTGAAAGTTTGATTGCAGTAGCTTCATTAGTTTAAAAGTTATGTATTTAAATGTAAAAATTTCTCGGCGGGTGTTGCATGTCATGAAATATTTTTTTCTAAAATTGCATAAATTTTTCTGATTTGTATTTTATTTATTTTAAATGTGCCTTACTTTTAGATTGACATTATGTTAGTATTGAAAATTTCATAGCAATAGCTTTATTGGTTTAGTAATTATGTCATTTTTTGTCAAATTAAATTTTTCGATAATTGTCGTTATCCACGCCATGTGCTAATAAAATCATATTTTATCAAGTAGACTAAGTTAATTCACAATTCATGTGTTTTGTTTTGTTACACATTATATTTTAAATATATCCTAAAAATTTGAGAGCTCTAACTTTAATAGCCAAAAAGATACAAGCAAAAATAGTACAAAAAGAGTAATACCGTGATCACAGTTTCAAAAATTAAAATACAAAGCCAAATTGTGGGGAAAAATAAATCACTAAAAAAGTCATAACTTATCTCCTATAAGTGATAGAAAGATTATCTTGGTGTCATTGGAAAGCTTAAAGCCAGCTCTTTCCAATGATATGCTCTTTGTGTATGTCAGATGTATTTGAAAATTTGAGTTGGAGTACCAATAAAATACATACATACATATTATATAATATGTATATATAGTATATAATATATTTATATAAATATATATAATTATATATATATATATATAAATATATATATAATATATATATATATATAGTTAATAGTATACATATAACAGTATATAAAGCTAATAGTTAACTATTAGTTGTAATTAATTAGGCTTTTTTAACCTAATATCCCTCAATAAAAGCATCAAATCATATTAAAAATATGTGTTTGTTTTATTAATTATTTTCTTTTTATTTTTAAATCAGTTATTATGAGGTTATAATAGGCTGGATTTCAAGAATAAATCAGGTTATTTACCATAGCAACAAATTATAACGATAATTGTGATTAAAATTTCCGAGTAAATTTCTGACTATCCGGTTGGGCCTAAAATTAGCATGTCTTGGATATGTTGTAGTTAATACCATTATTTATAAAGTCCCTGAAATTCAAAGGAATGATCTTTTCCACACAAAAAATATGAATGAGTAAAAATTGCGCTATTTTACCTTCAATTTTCAAAGTGAAGCCGAAATTTTTGGGGGGACTCAAGTGTCTAATCATAACACAACATGTCTACTCTAAGTTGTGGGCGGAAATAGAATTAACATGTTGGGCTATATATAGTTAAAAAGTCGTAAACAATGTGACTCTCAACTCTCAGTAAATTAAAAAGTGGAGGTCGCTATTTTGACAACGAAATCACGATACCCGGTTTTCGGCACTTCAAGGATCTTACCGAACTACCTACTACTTCGTACTCTGTTCTTATTAAAGTAGCAGTTGGTTTTGTGCAGCGTCTATGCCTATGCTGTATCAATTAAATATTGTTTTGATAGAGTTAAGTGAAGTTAATCATTGAGGTATGCCGGTATGTCTTCTTGTATAAGTATAAGGTTTCAAAAATCGATTAGATTGTTTAAAAAGTGCTATTTTACAGTGCACAAAGAATGTGGCTTAAATATTAGAGCAAAATGAAAAGACGTGGGTGCTGGACTTTTTCTTGGCCGACGCCCAAGTGGTAGATTACCTATAGAACTATATTTAAAATAGAATTAAAAAATGCAATAAAATTATAAACATACACGTATTCTTACTTGCTTTTAGCTTTACGACTTGTTCTTCGTGTTTCTTCAACGCTACCGGTTCATAAAGGTCTTCAAAATATGTCACATTTCTCGATTGATAGTAATGGCTCTAAGATGGCAAACCAACAGGAAGTATCCGTCATAACCATCACGTGACCAACCGGATATTATAAAGCCCTCATGTGACCAAACGGGTCCGAATAGCCAATTGCTGCTATAGGTAACCGGGTACACAGGTTGCTAATATGTTTATCTACACACTCACATGGTTTTTTTATATTCTTTTATTAGAGATTAATAAAATATCTTGATTTTGGATACAACGGTTTATGGAAACAACTGATTATTTTTCGACATAATACTTAAAAATTCACACAAAACTTATTTTTACAGTTATGCTGATTTCCTTCTTAGAGGGTGTGCAATGTCCTGTTGGCAATATGTTTGCAAAGTTTCATTGCATTCCTATTGGTGGTTATTGAGATACTTTGTTTCCTATAAATATATAACATTACAAAATTGTATCCCTATTTTCTCATCAAAAGCATCATTTTTCTAAAATTAATTTGTCCCATTTGTTTTTTTAAAGTTTTTTTTATTGCTTTTCCAATGTGATTAGCAAAAAATATTTTGACTTAGTCATGTATTTTACATTTTAGCATTTTGACTACCCCTCCCCCCTTAAGGTGCCTCTGTTGTGTGATACACTTATGTTAAGGTGCCTCTGTTGTGTGATACACTTATGTTAAGGTGCCCCTGTTGTGTGATACACTTATGTTAAGGTGCCCCTGTTGTGTGATACACTTATGTTAAGGTGCCCTTGTTGTGTGATACACTTATGTTAAGGTGCCTCTGTTGTGTGATACACTTATGTTAAGGTGCCCCTGTTGTGTGATACACTTATGTTAAGGTTCCCCTGTTGTGTGATACACTTATGTTAAGGTGCCTCTGTTGTGGGATGCACTTATGTTAAGGTGCCTCTTTTGTGTGATACACTTATGTTAAGGTGCCTCTGTTATGTGATACACTTATGTTAAGGTACCTCTGTTGTGTGATACACTTATGTTAAGGTGCCCCTTTTGTGTGATACACTTATGCTAAGGTGTCCCTGTTGTGTGATACACTTATGTTAAGGTGTCCCTGTTGTGTGATACACTTATGTTAAGGTGTCTCTGTTGTGTGATACACTTATGTTAGGGTGCCCCTGTTGTGTGATACACTTATGTTAAGGTGCCTCTGTTGTGTGATACACTTATGTTAAGGTGCCCCTGTTGTGTGATACACTTATGTTAAGGTGCCTCTGTTGTGTGATACACTTATGTTAAGGTGCCCCTGTTGTGTGATACACTTATGTTAAGGTGCCCCTGTTGTGTGATACACTTATGTTAAGGTGCCCCTGTTGTGTGATACACTTATGTTAAGGTGCCTCTGTTGTGTGATACACTTATGTTAAGGTGCCCCTGTTGTGTGATACACTTATGTTAAGGTGCCCCTGTTGTGTGATACACTTTTGTTAAGGTGCCTATGTTGTGTGATACACTTAAGTTAAGGTGCCTCTGTTGTGGGATACACTTATGTTAAGGTGCCTCTGTTGTTTTATACCCTTAAATGTGTGTTTCTTTCAGACAATTTTGAGATTACATTTCAAACTTTCACGTGAGGTGTGCCAAAATGAGCCATAACAATGATCAAAGACATCTTCAGTTTGGCTCCAGTGAGACGTAAACTAAATTCATTCTACTTGTGTCACCCTTTAACAATACACTCCGATACATAAACGTATAAATAAAATTTGGGAAGTAGAAAAAATTCCAACAGAGTGGGAAACAGCATTAATAACCCCAATACACAAGAAAGGTTCCAAACTTCAGTGCACAAACTACAGGGGAATCTCCCTTATTAAATGTTTCATACAAAATACTGACGTAGCTAATTACTAAAAGACTACAACCGTACACTGAAGAAATACTAGGTAATTACCAATGTGGATTCAGGCAAAACAAACCAACGACTGATTAGATTTAGGGAAATGTTAGGAATATAATATCCCAGTACACCAACTATATGTGGAATAAAAAATGGCCTATGGCAGCACCAAAAGAAAATATCTGTATGAGGAGATTCTGTAGTAGTTTGGCATACCCGCACCAAAGTACACCCCTGCATTTTGAGTTTGCCCTACTGTTCTAAATTTCTGCACCCCTTCACTCACACTGATCAACGGTACAGTTTGGGGTTGATGATAAGCTTGTGCCAAATGATTATTCTGGGACACGCCACAGACTGAGTGAATCCATTTTACTTATGGCACTAGGTACCATAATGCTTTCCGCAAAACCTTAAAAATGTCCTCCCCCTTCCCCCGTTATAAAAGTAAAATAAAAAAAATTGAATTCAAATAAACTCAAAAATACACCTCTTGACTTTGATATAATAAAATATTTTCCTGGGGAGCAGTCTCCCCAGACCCCTCCTCCGATCAAGATTCATCAGCGCCCTCAATTTCCGCCCCACTTACTGATGAAAATGATCCCCGATTTCGTTATCGATAGATACACTGCCTAGTGAGGCAGCTTCTATTAGTGGCGCCATGGGCGGGCACATATTTTTGCTGTCCTCCCTTTCCCGATACAAACTCAGCAGTTGTCCGAAAATACCACACCTGCATATAAAGAAAAAGTGACACCTCGGTGGACCACCCCTTCCACCTTATTTCGGCGCCACTAGCAGGTGCGTATCTACAGTGTTTGGTGTCATGGGACATCTCGGTGGACCACCCCATCCACCTTATTTCGACGCCACTAGCAGGTGCGTATCTACAGTATTTGGGGTCATGGGACACGATTCATTTTTACGCAACCCTCCCCCCCCCCCAACTCTGTAACTGATTATTTTCAATCATTAAAGGCCATCAATAAAAAGTTTACAGCCCCCCCCCCCCCCCCCCCGGAAAAAATTTCTGACAGAACCACTGCTCCGGATTACTGGCCCCTGGACAGATCTTGAAATTGACTGCCATTTAATTCGAGTATAAAACCACATGCTTTTATTTTATAATAAATTATTGATTGCAAAAGTTCTCAAAACTTTGATATTGTATCTGTGTAACGGCGAATATTTTTTTTTTTTAGGCATTTGTAAGTGCCCGCAAAATTTGACTTTCTTTGGGGCCTGAAAATCCTCAGCACAGCCGTCACTGGCAATGGTTAAAATTCACGTGGAAGAGGTCTATTGATTTAAGAAAAAGTAAATTTACACCATTCTGCCATTTATGGAAGCTGGAAAAAAATGTTTTAATTCAAAAGCCAGGAGCAGATAACCATTCACAGTTTGGGGCAGCCTGTAATGCTCTGTTTACCTCCCTGGAAAACCCCCACAACACGAACGTGATATAGAGATAGCCGCTTGGGGGGGGGGAGGCTTGAAAGTCATGCGATTTAGAAAACAACAACATGATAACCTGACGAGCAATCACTGCAGACAGACGAGCAATCACTGCAGACAGACGAGCAATCACTGCAGACAGACGAGCAATCACTGCAGACAGACGAGCAATCACTGCAGACAGACACTTTTGGAAGGACCGCCACTAAACTGCGCGGCTGTGTGGCTAGCGGGATTTGGGGAGGTTCGGGCTTAAATGGCAATGGGAAGCAAACATTTTTTTTACGTCAACAGTCTACTCTCTAAAATAGGAGAGATAGAACGCAGTGGACATTTCGGCCGTTGCCTGTTAGGACTTTGGGAAACGTTAACGTTAACGTTTCATAACGTTGTCATCTGTTATGTTTTGTATTTATAAGCGGATGTGACAACGGCTGGTTTCTGCAGCGGGGCAACAGCAGCCATCCAAGATGCAAGAGAACGAGCCTAAAATATATTAAACTCGTAGATAGTTATGCTAAATTTTCCCTCCAAGGTTTGTTGGTTCGTGTGCAAAATCGTACAGTTGGGTGCAAAGTTTTACAGCTCCAATTTTCTTGCGCGCAAAGAGGTGGCTTTAAAAACCGCGCCATTCTTCTCGCCGACTCTGACACCCATAATATTTTCTCAACCCCGCTCTAACTCTGTTTGGACTAGATGCGAAGACACGGCATTTCATAATTTGTAACAATCTCCGTGCTAGCCCTTCTAACTTTGGTACCACGCCATGTTGACACAGCCGTTACACAACTTGCTACTTTGTCACCCAGACCCAACACATTCCATTCCATAAGGGTAGTTCTCAGATGGTGACGGTTTCCTTTGTACAAGTGCAATGTTATCTACGCCTTGTACTTGTACCCACCGCCACATGGCTTTTCTGGCCGAGACAGGTTGGCATCTTTCGGACAGATGTAATCAATACTTTCGAAATATCCAGCAAGATAAACTGTGCTCTATATCAAAGCACTTTCAAAAGAAACGACCAAAATAATTTATTTATCCTATGACTTGTCTATTACTAACAATGTTTCCTGGCAGGGGAAACTTGGATAATAAAAACCAAAAGAAATGATAAACACTTGTGGGACCATGACACCACTTGGCAAGAATGTCATGCTCTCTTTAACTTGTTAAATTTTGCATCCAACTATTTGCAACCAATCGTCTTGGACTTAAATTTGTATCTCCTCATGTGCCTCTATTACCTGTCTTAACTTGCTAATGGGCTGCTGCTTTCCTCTTGCTGTCCTCTAGAATACAACAATTCACCTAAGTGTTTACTTTTAATGTTTACATCTGTGTTACTTGTCGTTTGCTCACCAAGAGAGACAATTTGCCGACACATTCGTTGTTTTATTGGGATATTTCTTCAGGCCTTTTCCGTGCCCTTTTTTCAAATATTTTCCCCAAAACAAAGACTTTGGAAACCTGTGTTGTATGTTGAATTAAAATGTGCACTATTTAAGGGAGGGTCCTTACACAAACACTAATGCTCATCTTGACCACCTTGGAGACGTTGGAATATTAATTTCAACTAAAGGGATCCCTGGATTGTCCTAGTATGAAAGGTTCCCTGGATTGTCCTGGGATGAAAAGTTCCCTGGATTGTCCTGGTATGAAAGGTTCCCTGGATTGTCCTGGTATGAAAAGTTCACTGGATTGTCCTGGTATGAAAAGTTCCCTGGAATGTTCTGGTATGAAAAGTTCCCTGTAATGTCCTGGTATGAAAGGTTTCCTGGATTGTCCTGGTATGAAAGGTTCCCTGGAGTGTCCTGGTATGAAAAGTTCCCTGGATTGTCCTGGTATGAAAGGTTCCCTGGAAGTCCTGGTAAGAAAGGTTCCCTGGAATGTCCTGGTATGAAAGGTTCCCTGGATTGTCCTGGTATGAAAAGTGCCCTGGAATGTCCTGGTATGAAAAGTTCCCTGGATTGTCCTGGTATGAAAGGTTCCCTGGATTGTCCTGGTATGAAAAGTGCCCTGGATTGTCCTGATATGAAAAGTTCCCTGGAAGGTCCTAGTATGAAAGGTTCCCAGAATTGTCCTGGTATGAAAAGTTCCCTGGATTGTCCTGGTATGAAAGGTTCCCTGGATTGTCCTGGTATGAAAAGTTCCCTGGAAGGTCCTGGTATGAAATGTTCTCAGGAATGTCCTGGTAAGAAAGGTTCCCTGGATTGTCCTGGTATGAAAGGTTCCCTGGAATGTCCTGGTATGAAAGTTAGCATCATCCATTGTCAAATAACTATCTTTTCTAATAAATCCTTTTGGTAAAGCTAAACATCAGTTATTGAGTGAATTGTACAGGATTACACAGTGGGGATATGAGTTATTTAAAGAACATCATCAGAAAGCATCAGAGATCAAATTTCATATACCTACTTGTCCATATGCGTTGTTTATCATATACCTTGTTGACCATATACATGTTTATATACCATAAAGTTCATATACCATTTAGTTCATATATATCATGTTCATTTAAAATGTTGTTCATGCACCATATTGTTTATATAAATAGTTTTTCATATACCTTGTCACTAATATAACATGTTGTTCATATACTTTTTCATGTGCCATGGTGTTCATATACCTTAGTCTTCATTTACAATGATTTTCATATAACTTGTTGTTCATAGAAATTGTGTTTCATATATCTTGTTATTCATACACCATGCTGTTCATATACTTTTTCATATACCATGGTGTTAATATACCTTGTATCTTCATTTACAATGATTTTGATATACCTTTTTTTCATAAACATTGTGTTTAATATACCAGGGTGTTCATATACCTTGTTATTCATATACCATGCTGTTCAAGTACCATGTTGTTCCCATTCCTTGTTGATCTCATTTCTTCATCTCTTGACTTGATCCTCGTCTCTCCCCACTGCAAACGTCCTACACCCATCCCCCCCCCCCCAGATCCTTGCCATTTAAAGAGATCCATCAATTTTGATAGGAGAAATTTTGATGAAATCAAACACGCAATATCAACAGGTCACATTGTCATAAATTTTCAAGTACCATGTTGTTCCCATTCCTTGTTGATCTCATTTCTTCATCTCTTGACTTGATCCCCGTCCCTCCCCCCTGCAAACGTCCCACCCCCACCCCCCCCCCCCCAGATCCTTGCCATTTAAAGAGATCCATCAATTTTGATAGGAGAAATTTTGATGAAATCAAACACGCAATATCAACAGGTCACATTGTCATAAATAGGTTTCATTACAGGTAACAAGGTCATAATTAGGTCTTATTAACAGGTCACATTGTGATAATTAGGGCTCTTTAACGCGTCTTCTAGTTATAATTAGGTCTCATTAAAAGGTGACCTATTAATAATGTGTTTTTATTAACATGTCCCATTTTGATAATTAGCTCTCATTATGAGGTCACATTGGGATAATTAGGTCTCATTTTTTAACCAATACGAAATCATGAGTTTAAAAGGACAACAACATTTCATGTACGTGGGTCATTTGAGAAGAACAAATTTATTGACACTGCACACGAAGAAGTGAAAAATGGACAAGATAGAAACATAATTTCTGACCAATTCCGCACATTTATTAATAGTTTTGTTAACTGCCACTTTTGGAATCGTATTCTTGATAAAGCAACGAGCGCAGCCGACAAATATGATTAGACACATCCTATATATCAAAATTACAAGTAAACTGGAAAAAATCGCATTAAAATAACTGTAATCATTTTAAATGTAGGTCTGGAATGAACTCTAAGATAATCAAACTTTGGAACAAATCAGCATTTTAAGAATGTGCAGTTGTGTGTTCCTTTGAGCACTAAAACATTTAACTGTTTGCGAGAGATTCAAGCTTTGAAACCGCATTAAAAACTATGAGTTTTTCTCGCTAGAGTTAGAAAAGAGTTATTTAAATATACGTGTCTCTTAGATCCTACACAAATATACGTTTCTCTTAGCTCCTAGACAAATATGCGTTTTATTTATCTGAAACCTAAATAAAAAATATTTCTCTTTATTAAAACAGCCGTTTTAGTTTACAAGATACAATACTGGGGATAAAATTATTTATTATTTTGTGGAAACTATGCAATAATTGTCAACTTTTAGAACGTGCTGCCAGTCGGTGACATGTTATGATGGTTGTTGAGTTGTGCTTCCTTAACAACCATGTAACCACACACTTTCAATATGTCCAACGAGAAGAGAACGATACCCCAACACATCAAGATAGCCACACCTGATAACCCAATCACCTGACTGGACGTCCTCCCGTCCCAATGACTCGACACCTGACGACGACTGAATGCGGTCATCTTCCCGTCTTTGGTGCCCAACTGACGTCTCAGCGGGAACCAGAATAGAAGAAGGTCATCGGGGTGGTCCGTGTTGTTGGACGTCTTAAAACAATTACAAGGGCAAACAGAAGTTCCTTTTTTGGGATTTCGCAGAGTTGTCATGTTTGAAATCTCGTAATTATCAGTGCTGTTAGAAATTGAAAGTAATGAGCTAGTGAACAGCCCGGAAACCGTACTGCCCTTCAAAGTGGTTGCTTTTGTGGTTGTTGTGGCATCTTGTTCTGTTGATGAAGCCACTTGTGTCGTCCAGGTAACTTCGTGTGTCGTCGAGGTAGCTCCATGTGGTGCCAAGGTAGCCGCTTGTGTGGACGAGAAGGCTCCTTGTGTGGTCGAGGTAGCTCCTTGTGTGGTCGAGGTAGCTCCTTGTGTGGTCGTGGCAGCTGCTTGTGTGGTCGTGGTAGCTCCTTGTGTGGTCGAGGTAGCTGCTTGTGTGGTCGTGGCAGCTGCTTGTGTGGTCGTGGTAGCTCCTTGTGTGGTCGTGGCAGCTCCTTGTGTGGTCGAGGTAGCTCCTTGTGTGGCCGAGGAAGCTGCTTGTGTGGTCGAGGTAGCTGCTTGTGTGGTCGAGGTAGCTCCTTGTGTGGTCGAGGTAGCTGCTTGTGTGGTCGAGGTAGCTGCGTGTGTGGTCGTGGTAGCTCCTTGTGTGGTCGTGGCAGCTGCTTGTGGGGTCGTGGCAGCTCCTTGTGTGGTCG
>CAXITT010000392.1:407383-428157 GCA_964033795.1 Lymnaea stagnalis | reverse complement strand
CGTTCTCGGCTCGACCACTCATTGTACGCGGCCCGACCACTCATTGTATGCGGCCCGACCAATCATTGTATGCGGCCCGACCACTCATTGTATGCGGCCCGACCACTCATTGTATGCGGCCCGACCACTCATTGTATGCGGCCTGACCACTCATTGTATGCGGCCCGACCACTCATTGTACGCGTTGAATGACACTGCAATACGTTCTATCAAATAAATCAGCTTGATATGGATCAATTGAATTGTTTAAGTGGTTACGTAAACCATTTTTCAATACTGTTATGAAGGAGATTAGGATTTAAAACATAGGATGGAATAATTGTTGCGCCTAAGATTTCTCGAAACGTCTTACGTTAAAAATGGTGTTCTTTATTTATTTTTTTTTTTTATTTTCTTAATTGGAATGTTTAGCCATTTGCTGAATATGAATTCCTCCAATGTAATCAAATTAATTCATTTACATCAATGAAATAATGTTTGCGTCTTATTATTTCTATTCACCGTCAAGGGCGGCTCCGGCAGCACACCCAGCGGGTGACAAAACTGGGCATCAGCGCTCTGGATGTAGGCCACAAGTAGATCTGTTGTGTTCCCAAAACGAAGGTGGTAGGTTCCGGCTGAGTATTGCTTGGACCAGCTGAAGTACGTCCGGCCGCTAACTGTTTAAAATAAACTCTATATTTAAATAAGACGATCAATACCACGGATGTCATTCATACCTTTAATCTAAAAGTTGACTGGCTTTATATTATGTCGTCACCCTTTTACAGACAAAACGTACTACTTAATTAATTATAGTAATTCATATGTTTTATTTAGCCATTGAATTTAACTTTTTAAAGAGTCAGACTAAATTTGCATCAGATAATTGTCAGCACATTGTGTATGGCATGTATCATTTGTTTTGAAGAAAAAATATGATTATGTGTAGGTCAATCCATATTTTTCAATTACAAAATAATTACAATTTGCAACAACAAAATTTGTATACAATTTAACGTTTACCTCAAGAAATAAAGATAAATATTTTTATTGTTTACCAGTGACACTGTCACAGTTGAAGTCCTTCAAATCACTGGTGATTGATGCGGTGACCACACGGACAATTTGCTCTTCACCCTGTACCTCGAAGTCGTACCTGTCAGGCTGGGTCATGTTCGGGAGTATCTGCGTCACACACGCGCCACTGAGACCCAGGACAACTTTAATGGCCTGGAAAGGTTTCCACGGGTCGCCCTCCATCACATACAACGTGTCGGCCAGGAGGGGGATGACACGAACGTCTCCTTGGTCCATCAGGAATGATGACGACGAAAGGTAAATTTGGCTTGTGATCTAAGTTAGGAAATGTTAGTTGTTAAGTACGTATTTTTTTTTTAAATTTAAGAATAGATGAAATGCATACTATGTTTTTTCAAAGACAATGAAGGATCGATACTATAACATACATTTTATGGCATCGACTACAAAAGTGTTATTTTAATTGTCTTTAGAATGATAACATTAGAAGTTATAATAAAGGGATAAAAGTTTTAAAACAGCATTCGTCCGGTTGTCGGTGTATTGATAAACTGGAAATGTTGTCCTCGCCTCAATGTAATAGCCAGATATCAGTCTATTTGGCACGTGATTAAACCCGTCTGTCTTTCGACGCAAATGGATGCAGTTCTACCAGCTATTTTACGATTGCCAGAAATTAAATGAGGACACATCATTATGTAACCAGGGTTTATTCATATTCACAAAGAATTCAACCTTTTTTTCCCCCTGCCGCATTAAAAGCTACGACTGACCTTTATTTGAGTGGCATCGTAAGGAGACAGGATCTTCATGGCGACCAAATTCACGGGCTCGAAGATGACCTGGCGAGATGACGCGAGTTCAACAGGCAGGACCATTTCCAGAGTGTTGGAAGAACTGCCAGCCTGGGAATAATAAGCAATGTTAAATGTGTTAACCGTTTTGTATGTGCTGAGATTGGAATTTTCATTTTAAAATAAATAAGCAACACTAATTAATCTAAATAAGGTTGTTGTTGTGTTTTTTAACCAGGGGTTGTGGTGACCTGACCTATTTTTTGACCTTGAAAGGTATCTCTCTTATGAGATATCCTCTTGGCACTCTGTCTAGGAGATTAATTTAAGTAAGCCAAATTACCACACAAACATAATTATCTTTGTATATACATATATACTGAAACGAAGTCTTTTTCAAAGGGGCAAATAACTTCAAGCATTTATTTACGAAGGGTATCTGCATTAATCTCGTAGTTCACTCCTTTGTTAGAGAATATAAAAAACAAAATGAAATTCAGCAAAATTTTTAATTCATGTTATTTGAATATATATATATATATATATCCCTAAAATACTGATAGTATCATCATTAAAAATGCTATATTTGCTCAAGGTCATATGGTGGACTTGGCCTTATAAAATTTCACAGTTGATCTCGTTGGATCAATAAGTCTCCGAGTTTCTTCCGTTCCAGAAGGATGGCCTCCGTTCCTGTCTTGGAAGCCTTTCAAGGAGAAGGGAGTAGGCGTTCCCGGTCGTATAATTCGGCAACTACTTGTTCCAAGAGTTTCCGTGTGATCTCTGCGGCTTTGGGGGGGGGGGAGTACACTCTGCAGCGATAAATCGTGGGTGGCAAGAGTCCCTGAATGTCCAGGTCATTATCGTGACCGTAGGTAGTTTGGTGTGAGACGTGAAAAACGATCCCCTAGTTCCAGCTTCAAGGTGCGTCGGTTCAGTAAGAATACAACCAGGTAGTATTCTAGGTTACAGCTAATGATCACGCTAGTAAAGGCCTAAGTACAGTAGGCTACAGCCTTCACCATCACGTGACAGGATCATAAAATTAAAAATTCTAATCTGCTCGTGCTATTTATTGAAATTGGGGATTGATTTTAATTGGTTGGGTTAAAAGTTGTTTGCTTTCCCATCCAATGAAATCAGTCTTATATTTACGGATTTGACTTTCCACCCAGAAAAATTGTAGGGGAGAGGGGGTTAATACAAAATCAGGATTTTGCTTGAGCTGTCGCACGCACGAATCCAATCATAACAATGTAGATCACTCGGGTTTTCATATTGCAAGGGCAAACTGGGGGCGGAGGTATTTTATAAGGCCGAGTTTATGGTGGAAGAATTTTACAATATCCAGCCTCAAGCCATCACAGGGGTTCTCAAACTCGCGGTCCGCTGGCCATTCTAGGCCTACAGCAGGATATTTTTGTGGACCAATATCTGACATCCAAGTTTAGTGTTAATGCGGCCAGCGAGTTTCCCCACATTCTCAAATCTATAATGTGACCCTCCGCGACGGTTTCAGTCGATTCCGACTAACTAGTCTAATTCTGATTTTTTTAAATGTTTGTCTAGGTTTAGAAGTTGATTCTAATGGTCAAATCCGTTTTAAAATCAGAGTAAAAGTTATTATTTTATAGCATTTTATGAGACAAAAAATGGCCAGAGTGCGGTATTGAGAAAACACACTTTAAATTATATAGATACAAAAAATGTCAAGTGTTTTAAAACACAGTTAGTTGGTAATGCACAACCATAGTTGTGTAAATCAAGGCAGTCTGATACAGTTTTAAAGAATCCCTAAACAATTTGCCGCTAGTTTTTACGAGTAACGAGTGAGAGAAATTCCGAGCCTGTCAGCTTCTTCTTCATCTTCTTCATGTCCCTTAGTCATTGGGCCGTTGGGGCGCCACAGATGACATGTGAACTATCCTCCTCCATTGGTCCCTGTCTTCTGCACTACGCACTGCATAGCCCAGTGTTAGTCCTGTCCACTCTTTGATGTTATCCTCCCATCTTTTTCTTTGTCTTCCTCTTCTTCTCCCTCCTCTTGTGGTAACCTGCAATATTTCTTTGGCAAGCCCTTGTTTCCTTGTTACGAGGCCGTACCATTGTAGTTTGCGTTTTTTCACATTCACCAGTAGGTCATCGTACTCCCCAATTGCCTGACGAACCCTTTCTATCACTGTCAGCTTGTTCACTTTAAAAACCGGGTAAGTCAAAAATGACTTTTATACGCTAAAAAAATCAAAATTCATTCTTCCTATAATAGCATATTTCTTCGCATTAATAATTAATAAATATTGGGTGTTGTTTGAACACGTTTTTCAAATCACACAGGAATGTTTTTTCTTACTAAGGAGATTATACCTACTTTGCCCCCGGATTATTTGATGTTGAGACCCCTGTTTTAAACCAATTAAGAAAATTGAGTTCCGATGTTTTTATTTAAAAAGTGCACTGGTTATATTTATTGTTACTCTTATTTCCTCAAGCTTCAGGCATTGTTAGATTTGCTGCTCATCTAATTTCCATTTTCATTTATAGAAAGTTTTATAATGTGGTGAAAATAGAGGAAATATAGTCTTCAAATTAGATTTACTATTGCATATTTTACAATTCTTCAACTTTATTTATATGTTTATAGTGTTATACTAACAATTCCTCTTGTGCCAGCAAACACGGCGATACTTTTACTTGCATACACATAAATGCCACTCATGTCCTGGGGTGCTTCTAGCTGAATCGTTTGGGACGCGTCCAAACATCTCGTGATGAACCGCTGGCTGTAAATAACATGAGAAGGAGAAACCTGTATTTCCCACTGTGGACTACATGGGTAATGTTCTTTGATGGTGACTATCAATTTAAATAGTGACGTGGAACAGACTGGTCATCACTGGTGTTTGATTTCATGGAATTAGAACCAAATCATTGGACGCGTCAAAATGCATTCAATTGGCAAACTGTTAACATTCAGCCGTTCTACTGTTTTAGTTTTAGGAGCTGAAATAGATCCTTGGACGCCATACGATGAATGACATTAATATTTTAAAATGCATTAGAATTACAATGTTGTGCAAGTAAATTGATGATATAGAATTTTGCATGCTAAACTCTTTTTAATTTTAGTAAGGAATTTTTTGGTCTGTATATTTTTTTGGCGATAATTCTACCGTTAATTAACAATTCCATTGGTGTGATGTTTTCCTCATTGTTCATGAACATCACGTTGTCTGCTATATAAATGTAGAAGCCTAGTCCAAACAGTTGCCGTATGTCTCATCGTCTATCAAAACAATGCCATAAAAAACTGATCTAGAATGTCATTCATACTTACCTTTGTAAAGGAAGGCCAAAATCATACAAATTGGTAAGCGTATTGGGTATTTTGATTGTGACGTCTGTGTTGTGGGTCAGGGCAGTCACAGTCATCTGCAATCAACGGGATCCACACGCAAAATATTTTTAAAAAAATATCAATCTACAATGATCAAGAAAATATAACTAAGGACTATTAAACAAAATTAAGACGACACGGCAGTGGTTCTCCCATTTTTGTATCGTTTTTATGTGATGTTTTATAGAATAACCTATTTCTTAACCTAATATTACTTAAAGGTCCAGCAAAGACGTCCACCTCCCCCCCCCCACCCTAAAAAAACACAAAAAAACCAAAAAACTCTTAATTTCATTTTAATTTTGACGCCACCGATTAAATGTCTAGCGCCAATTCCTTTCTACACTGTTTTTATGTGATGTTTTATAGAATAACCTATTTCTTAACCTAATATTACTTAAAGGTCCAGCAAAGACGGCCACCTCCCCCCCCCCACCCTAAAAAAACACAAAAAAACCAAAAAACTCTTAATTTCATTTTAATTTTGACGCCACCGATTAAATGTCTAGCGCCAATTCCTTTCTACACACTCCACCATTGATTGGAAAAAGGGCGTTTACTTTCAAAAAGGGTACTATTTGTTCAAATATTAGGTCACGCAATTTTTAGAATTTATTTTCTAGAGGGTTCTAATTTACTCCATAGGCCGACAGCTTTCCAAGCCGAGAGAAATATTTGCAAATTTTCCAAGGCATTTACTATCAATAATATTTTTTTTCAAGATTGTACTCTTATGTGTGTTTTTATTAATATTTGTATCGTTCGATGATTGTACTTATTCATTTGCTGTCTTTTAAGTTGATCAAGTTTTTATTTATGTTTATTTGATTCTGCATTTTTATACAAATTTAATAGTACATATAAAATTGAATATTGTTAAAATCACATGCCTATGTATCTTTTTCTTTGTATACTGATTTTCAGTCCTGTGTTACGCATTGTTCAATACACTAGCCGAATCTTAACGCAGATGAAAGTTATAAAAACTTTACAACGGTTCTAACATAGTAAGGGGGAAATAAATCGATCACCATGACGTATGAAAGGGTATGCCCTGAAGGGCGGTGCTCCCCTGGCGGCCTTATTTTCCCTTCATATAGAGGGGCGGCATTTTAGCCCACTGTACTAAAGAGTTTTCATGGTAGGGGCGCCAAACTCTGTGTCCTGGATTAACCCTAGCTGCCCCACTGAGCAGAACAAAAAAATCCTATAACATGGAATTTTCGATGCAATGAAATTATATTGTAAGACAAATGTATTTCTAATTACATCACTTTAAAAATAAAATTATACCCACCCCCCACCCACAGCCCCACCCCCGAAAAATTATTATTATTATTATTATTAGATAAAAAATGAAATAAAAACCACAAATAATAATTTTTAAAAATCACCAATTTTTTCATCAACAAAACAACGTTTAAATGGGATGCTAACGTTCGTTTACCCAATTTACAAGGCCTAATATCCAATAGGTCAGGACAAAATAACTCTGTTTGTAATAGCCACTGGGATAGATGAGAGTGCTGCTGGTGCCACCCCTACCCCTGAGGTACAGAACAACCGTGACGTAGTGGGTCGTTTTCAAAGAGGCAGCATATCCCTCAGATAGCGATGGGTTAACTGAAAGAGAGGGACATTTTTTTTAACGTTATAATCAGATTTGCCAACACTTTTTGAATATATATATGTGTGATCAGACACACAGACTTGCTATGATCAGACACACAGACTTGCTATGATCAGACACACAGACTTGCTATGATCAGACACACAGACTTGCTATGATCAGACACATAGACTTGCTATGATCAGACACACAGACTTGCTATGATCAGACACACAGACTTGCTATGATCAGACACACAGACTTGCTATGATCAGACACATAGACTTGCTATGATCAGACACAGACTTGCTATGATCAGACACACAGACTTGCTATGATCAGACACACAGACTTGCTATGATCAGACATACAGACTTGCTATGATCAGACACACAGACTTGCTATGATCAGACACAAACTTGCTATGATCAGATACTTAGACTTGCTATGATAAAAAATATTGATTTGCTATGATAAGGCACATTGAATTGATGTGACAATACACATAGTCTTGCTATGATAAAACATATAGACTTCATATGATAAAACACATAGACTTGTTATGATAAAACAATTAGACTAGCTATGATAAAGCACATAGACTTGCTTGATAAGTCACATTGACTTGATGTGATAAGTCACATGGACTGGCAAGAATCAATTACCTTCACCATTATTAATGGGTTTAAGCTCTGTCTTCCGAATAATTGTAAAGTGTGCACTGCGCTCCGATGTGGTCCAGTCCTCCTCAACTGTGCTCATTGATCGGTGGTTGAAATAAAGATACACCATTTCCTCTTCAGCTGCAACCATATATATATATATATGTAAGTATATTATTATTGTACGTGGTTTTATATAGCGTGGTACCCCAGCCCAGGGCTGTGCTCACCACGCTGTACATACAGCCCAGGGCTGTGCTCACCACGCTGTACATACAACCCAGGGCTGTGCTCACCACGCTGTACATACAACCCAGGGCTGTGCTCACCACGCTGTACATACAACCCAGGGCTGTGCTCACCACGCTGTACATACAACCCAGGGCTGTGCTCACCACACTGTACATACAACCCAGGGCTGTGCTCACCACGCTGTATATACAATTTAACAAACATCATCAAAAAACTTTATTTTTAAAATAAAATATATATATATATATATATATATATATATATATATATATAGAGAGAGAGAGAGAGAGAGAGAGAGAGAGAGAGAGAGAGAGAGAGAGAGAGAGAGAGAGAGAGAGAGAGAGAGAGAGAGAGAGAGATGCGCTCCCGAGAAAGAGAGAGAGAGAGAGAGAGAGAGAGAGAGAAAGAGAGAGAGAGAGAGAGAGAGAGAGAGAGAGAGAGAGAGAAAGAGAGAGAGTGTGAGAGAGAAAGAGAGACAGTTTTCATGTTTAAAAAACAGTTTTGACATAAAGGTGACATGTTTGTTGGTCTTCTTCACCCCTAATTTCATGACCTACATTTCACGTCTCTCCGTAAAGAAGTGTTCAAATTTACTGCTGATAGATTTCGTTATTTGAAAAATTTAGTATGTATCTTCAGGAGCACGCTGAAATTAAAAAGACACATTTTTACCTGTCGATACCACTAGTTCCGAAAGTTTAGCTGCGTCGAACATTCCAGACGGTACCACAATGAGATACGTGTATTTAAGAACATCTGTTGGTAAATGAGTTTTACATTTTTGTTTTGAATAAAGAATAAGTGTCAAGTCATAAAAAATTGCTTAAATTAAATTCATATTTTATTGTCACTCCAATCTAAAAGAAAGGGGAGCATTCCGACCCTGCCAACTATCGTCCGATATCCCTCACCAGCGTGGTCTGCAAACTGTTGGAGCACATAATCGTAAGCGCAGTCATGAAGCATCTTGAAATCTACGTTCAACATGACATCCGAGTCAATAGATCACGTGAGACCCAGCCCATTCAATTTGTAGAAGACTCGATGACCAACTTTGAGGACAGCAAGCAAACTGACGTGCTGGTGATGGACTTCTCAAAGGCATTTGATCGTGTCAATCATAGTGTGCTTCTACACAAACTTCAGAGATGTAGGATCCAAGGCACTAACTAAAACATGGATCCCTAGCTTCCTCAGCAACCGATGCCAAGCAGTAGTGGTGGACGGTACAAGCTCCTCCTTTGTCAGTGTTAAGTCAGGGGTCCATCAGGAATCAGTGCTAGGCCCCTGCTTGTACCTAGCATACATTAATGACCTACCCGAGAAACTGACACCCCAAGCAAGACTGTTCGCAGACGACACAGCAGTGTATAGGACGATTGCAAACAGACTTGACCAGGACCAGCTACAACAAGATCTCAATGGTTAGCTAAGTTGGAGATGAACTGGGACATAAAATTTCATTCTGTAAAGTGCCAAACACAGTCAGTCTCTAGAAGTGGTAGCCCTCTACACTACCAATATGAACCGCATGGCATATACTTGAGCTAGTTTTCTCCGTAAAGTACTTTGGTGTTATTCAAAGAGAGGTCCCCTGTGTCGAATAGTAACAATTTCTGCAACCAGGCAAACACGACCCTGGGGTTCTTAAGGCGTAATCTAAATATTGGAAACTCCAGTGTGTGAAAAAAAGCCTTTAAAGCCTTGTCCGTCCGGTTTTAGATTATGCATCTTCAGTCTGGGACCCATTTACCCAAAAGAGCATCGGCAGGTTGTAGGCGGTCCAGCGACGAGCAGCACTCTTTGTCCTAAACATCTACAGGAATACCTCTAGTGTTGGCAGCATGCTAGAAACACTAGGCTGGTCACAACTGGAGAAACGATGACGACAATCCAGGCTCTCCATAATGTACAAGATAAATAATGGGCTGGTCCACTGCTCCAGAATTAATCAGAAACCCGTCCCTCTCTCCCATAGACAGCAACGAGGCCATGACAGGCAATTCAGGCTCATACCAGCAAGAAGCCAGTATAGGAGCTGCTCATTCCTGCCCAAGACAATCAGGGACTGGAACAAGCTTTCAAAAGGAACAGTTGAGGCGACGAAACTTGACACAGTTACGTCTATTGCCCCAGGACTTCCAACCCCCAGTGCATGATACCCTCACAAAGTAGTCCTTGCAACCAGTGAAATATTCTTATCAACATAAGGCACAGAAACATTGCAAATCCCCTCTACATGCATAGGCGCCAAAATGATCAATAAATTGATCGTTGGCCCTTAAGATATAGAAGAAGAAGAATAAATGATTATATGCTTTGACTTTGTATAATTTTCAATCAAGCCTAATCTACATTATTAAGCCTGTAATTTTAACCTCTGTCATTTTATTTCACACAAGTTTCTCAACACATTGTTCAAATCAATTAGATGTCAATAATGATAGATAGATTATATCTATTTTGCATATCTCATTTGTAGGTAAAATGACAACATTTAGATTTTCATTTTTATAAAAACTATTTACGACCGTTGCGTGAAATTTAGAGGCACAGCATTTTAAAAGCTACTGTTATATATTTGGACAAGCAATAGTTTTAAATTATGTGATACTTCACATTTATAGCAAAATTGCCAGGCCTTGGTGATGTTCCCATTGACGGCACGGAGTCCTATCATCTTGTGTTGTTGGCGCCCTGCCATCCAGGTCAGATGAACTCTGTCCCCCTCATCGTCTGCTGTTACCTGGTCAGGCAACCAATCGGATCGAGAGACGTTTGATTTGGATCGGATCCACCTGAACACGCCGTTGTTGCCTGTGTCATTGGCCGCCAGAAACACATGCACATCATTGGGGAACTCTGGAACAAGAGGAACATGTGCACATCATTGGGGAACTCTGGAATAAGAGGAACATGTGCACATCATTGGGGAACTCTGGAATAAGAGGAACATGTGCACATCATTGGGGAACTCTGGAAAAGAGCAACATGTGCACATCATTGGGGAACTCTGGAATGAGAGGAACACATGCACATCATTGGGGTACTCTAAAGAAAAAGAAACACATGCACATAATTGGGGAACTCTAAAGAAAAAAAAAAGAAAGGCACATCATCGGGCATGCTGGAGAAAGTAATAAGACTAGTTTAAAATCTAACAATATATTATATTTGCAATATAACCGAGGTACTAGAATGCGAGTACACTGGCGGAAATACAAGGATTGAAGGATCAAAATATTAAGTTTTTCTTCAATGAAATTCGCTAACAGCTCTTCAATTTGAAACTGAGTTTCCCGTGATGTGCAATGGAACACTCTCAAGAAAAACTTTACCTCATCTGTATAGATCTCCATTTGACATTGTCAAACAAATTCATTCTGATACGATACTTTTATTATTACATAGTTTCCTGTTTCAATGTTATTTTGATACGGTCTATAATAAATAATGACCAATAATTTTAATTAGCCATAAAACATCATTATACTTTCAGATCTATTTCCCCGCTCCCCCGACCCACCCACCCCCCACATCACAGTGACAATACATGAAGTTGAGTACTTAGACAGACAAATAAACCTGTGCATTTGAGTAATATTATGATGCTCATTGTCTAACCAAAGTAAGACTTCCCCTTACATTTGTCATCAAACAACCCTTAAAAACAAAGTGTTCGTACAAATCCTTGACAAAATGTAAAATCCAACAATGAGGGGGGGGGGGGGGGGTGAAAAAATACAAAAAAACAGCAATCAAAGAAAAGACTTTTTAACAAATCCAAATTAAGGACACCAATCCCCAAAATGTAAAAACAAACAATGAGGGGGGGGGGGGGTGTTGAAAAATTCAATAAAACATGCAATCAAGTAAAGCACTTTTTAACAATCCCAAATTAGTGCACCCATTCCCAAGGCTTACAGCCGCAATTTTTTTTTTCACGCCCCTGAACTCTATTAATATTCTAATGACCCATCCGCTTTTACACAGCAGATTTATTTCACCAACGATTTCACAAAAACAAAATATTTTGCACCAAACGCACTTGTGATATTTTTCTTAAAGGATCTCATTTAGCTAATTTGTTGGGAATTTTATTTCGTGAAATCATGTTTCCTACAACTTCCCTTTGAAAAACATAAACAACTGATTTCCGGTGCTTAGGGTTCGGAAGGAAGGGGAGGGGGGGTGGGATAAAAATATAGAATTATATGTTGACATTGGTATTTGATCTATCTGCAAAATTTCAGCTAGATGGGTTGACCGGAAGTGGGTCAATTAGCCATCCGAAAAAATGTGGTAAACCCTGCCAGCCACGAACAAAGGCCAAGTTCATACAATGGATTTAAAAACAGATATTTCTTTACAGAACCCAGTGTTGAAATTAAGTTGGGAATAAACAGATGCTGACATGGCGCCAAAACTGAGATGATTTCAATCTATGAAGTTGTTGGCGCTCGTTACCATGGTACCTACTTTTGGCGTTAATATATGCACTGTCACCCGGCCGTCCCTCCCCCCCCCCTTCTTTTTCCGAACACCTGAAATGCCTCGGGTCGATTTCTCTGAAAGGATCACTTCAACACAGACAGAAATAACTTTTACAACATATACCACTGATAGGGCTGATCAATTCGAATTGTATATTAATGCACATACAATTTGAAAACATCTATTATTTAAATCATTATTTGACCTTGTTTGACTAACTTTTTAAAAAATTAATTATTTGCACTACGATTGAAATTTTTTTTTTTGTTCAAGCCACGATATTCTCATAAACGACTGTAGAAGAAAAAAGGAAAGAAAAAAAAAGCAACATAAGTATGAGTGAAAAGTGACATTACTGACTTGGAAAAAACCACAGTCCAGTATCGTTGGCTGTGTAAATGGCCATTCTCTGAAATGGGAAGTCGATGTTGATGTGAACCAGTGAGGCAGGCACATTTGAGCCGCCACGAAGTAAGACTTGCGGTCCGTGCTTTGCTGACCAGTTGACAGACATGTTCTGGTGAAAGTGAACCAGTGTTTCTATTTCCAAGATGACGACAAGCAAGGTAAATGATAACTTTAGAAATGTTCATTTTTTATATAACTCCCAGGTGCTCAAACGCCTAAGAAACGTTTATGATGATTCTGATTATGTGTTTTAGAACCTGGAATCCTTTAAAAATGTATGTCTTTAAAATATAAATCTCACACAACAGTGACAAAATATTGGTATGCCTACCTGTACACAGTGTTGGTCTTGACCACTCGTCATTACTCCCGTGTGACAAATAATGCCGTCATTTATATATTGCTTTACAGTGAAGATTTCTTTCATTCTGCGAGTGACGAAGGTGGCGAAAAATAAGATGTTGTTAACGGAATGACAATAAAAAAATTATTTGTAAAAATTAATAAGCAGGTTAAAGAATTATTTTTTTTTAAACCCAAAACCTTCATTATTGAATAACTGAACTGGGAACGAACACGTTCGATGATTCATGATAAATTTAATTCATATTTCGAGCATGGCATAGATTATGTCACCATTCCTTCTTGTATTAAATGTCTTGTGTTTGGTGATCATTTAGGAAATTGTGTGCTAGGATTTAAAACCTTCACCATTATTGTACTTTTTTTTTTTTTTGCCTGTGTGGGCCCATTATTGAGTGAGTAAATTTTAAAAATAGCTTAACAGGTATTTTAAAAGATTATGATATTCTCAATTTCTTGTATTTAATGTCTTGTGTTTGGTGATCATTTAGGAAATTGTGTGCTAGGATTTAAAACCTTCACCATTATTGTACTTTTTTTTTTTGCCTGTGTGGGCCCATTATTGAGTGAGTAAATTTCAAAAATAGCTTAACAGGTATTTTAAAAGATTCTGATATTCTCAACACAAAGCCGCACACCCGGTTAGTTCCAAACCACAGCTCTCAGCACACACACACAGGTCCCCTTTTAGGTGTTTCTACTTACGGTGTCACCGTGATTTCAACATCATCCACCATCATCCATGGATGATTCTCACCACTCGTCATGTTCCCGTTATCATAACTCGAGCTCGAGATGACGCTCCTGCCATTATTTGTTCCAGCGTCATTGACGGCGTTGTACTCTGGAGCCGTATGACTTGCCCTTGGATCATTTGTTGTCATGTCTGGAATTACACTAGGATAACCTGTTGTAATGTCAGGATCTACACTAGGATAACCTGTTGTCATGTCAGGATCTACACTAGGATAACCTGTTGTCATGTCAGGATCTACACTAGGATAACCTGTTGTCATGTCAGGATCTACACTGCTATTGTATTTAATGTCTTTGGGCGTTGCATTGGAATCAGAATTTGGTAATTTTGGGTTTAAACCGGGTTTGAAACTTGTTACTGTTTGATCTACGGCTCTTTGATATGGTTCGGTGGTTTTTTCATTGCCTATTTTTGCTTCGGGTGATTCAGAACTGTGATTGGTGTGTAAAATCACACTGACTTCACCGTACGTCAAGACGTAAAATGATATCCCAGCTGCTCCGTCATATATGAGTCCTTTGTCTTCTGGGAATACCCATTCATCTACCGGGGTAGTGATTTCGGTTTCTGAAAATAGTGCAAAAATAACAAGGACGAAATTCATTCGGATCTATCTAGCGTCCAGTGGAGTGCTTTAAGAAAGAAGAGCATATTTTTATTTTATATAAGAACATTTTTTTAAAGCAACAAATAAAGCAGCATTGCACTTATCGTTTAAAAGAAAAAAAATATTTATGTTATTAAAAAGGTATTGTTTCTCTTAAAATTTTAATTCAGAACCTGATGAAGCCAGATAAAACCAGAAAATTGTTATGGCTTAATTCTGGCTCTTTTAAATTTTAGTAATAGTCAAAAAGTAGATTAGGGACCTCCATAATCCAAAACAATATGTTTCCTCTTTAAAAAAAAAAAAAAACAACATAATAGAATAAAGTGTATATAAAATAAAAAAAAAAATACAAATTAGAAAATTGTTATGGCTTAATTCTGGCTCTTTTAAATTTTAGTAATAGTCAAAAAGTAGATTAGGGACCTCCATAATCCAAAACAATATGTTTCCTCTTTAAAAAAAAAAAAACAACAACATAGTAGGCTAAAGTGTAGATAATGTAAAAAGAAAAATTCAAATTCTTACGAAAAATCTCAAACTATTATACAAAGGGTCAATTTCTTATACAAAATGTTAAATTATTACACCAAAGGTCAATTTTTTATACAAAAGGTTAATTTCTTATGCAAAATGTCAAATTCTTATTATAAAAGTCTAGAATGGAGAAGTATTTTAAACATAATTTATTTGCTAAAAGACGTTCCGTCTTTGTTTCCCAAACTTAATTACAGAGCATAGAGCATTTTAATTTTTTTATATACATTGCAGCCCATGCTGTTTTCGTTATTTGAGTGATGAGTCACGTTAAAGGCGAAGGGCTTTACGTAGCGCGGCGTGAATTATAAATTACACTCGCCTTATTAACGCCACTGATGACATATGATGTGGTGTAAATTATAAATAACACTAGCCTCACCAACGCCTCTGATGACATATGATACGGTGTAAATTATAAATAACACTAGCCTCACCAACGCCTCTGATGACATATGATACGGTGTAAATTATAAATAACACTAGCCTCACCAACGCCTCTGATGACATATGATACGGTGTAAATTATAAATAACACTAGCCTCACCAACGCCTCTGATGACATATGATACGGTGTAAATTATAAATAACACTAGCCTCACCAACGCCACTGATGACATATGATACGGTGTAAATTATAAATAACTAGCCTCACCAACGCCTCTGATGAAACATGATTGGATATTCCGTCCAATCTGGGTATAAATCGTGATCACTGGTATTTAAAATACAAGCGGCTTTCCATCAGAATAATTTGGTTTAATAAGTCATCTGAAGTCAGATGACTGTTTACATCCCATCCCGTGACTATGGCTCAACAACTGAGAGCACTGGACAACTTTCAAGCTACACCTTGGAGATTATAAGGCAACGGGCAGATTATATCTCGTCTCGGAAGATTATCAGACAAAGTGAAGACTACTTCTTGGAAGGTTATCAGGAAACGAGCAGGTTATATCTTATCTCGGAATATTATCATATAAATTTAAGCTCTTATCTCGAAAGATTGTTAGACTAAGTAAAGGTTAAATCTTGGAAGTTCGACTATGCTCACCTGCAAGTTGAAGTAAGGCTTTTTTGAAAAAGTTGTAGAGATTTGATTCTGTAACCTCGGCCAATGCTCCTTCTAGACACGGGTTCTTAAATAAAAAGTTAAGACTGTTTGCAAGGCTTTTAACAAAATAGAGTTGTCACCTATCCGCCAGTGAGGACTGCAATGTCGTAACAAATGAACATATCCTATAGTGATGTCATATTTTCTGTGGAGGTGACCATCAACGCATACTACGCTTTGAGAACCACTGTATGTTGAATGAGATGGAGGTTGATGCTGGTAGGGTTTCTTGTGTGATTTTGGTATGCTGCTGGTGAGGGGTGCTGGTGTGGGTACTTGTGGGGAGTTAGTGTGGAATGGGTGGGTGCTGGTTGGATGCTGGTATGTGGATGGTACCCGGATGGTATGTGGATGGTACCCGGAAGTTAATGCCATGGAGCTGTTTTAGAGGTTGGGGAGACGAATACACTGCTACATTAAGTTTTTTTTTTTTATATTAAATACAAATATCCTAAATTTAATGCTATGTAAAATATTTTTTGGTTAAGACGTAAACAAAAATCAAATGACCCTACTTACATTGTCCGAGTCCCAGTGATGCGGTAACGTTGAAAATTTGTAACAGTTCGTGTAATAATATACCGCCCCTTTGAAAGCATGGTCACATGGACTACCCACATCTGAAATGGAAAAGATCTGACCTAAATTCAATCAGGTAAGCAAATATACCAATCAGAAGCGAGGTCTAGTTCTGTTACTTTTTGCCTGATTAACTTAATTAGGAGCTTGTCTAGACAAATAGCAGGGTTTAAATCTTGATACCATTCAACCACAGTTCCATTTAATTTATAGTTTTGTATAATCGAATGTTTTGCCTCCTCATCCAAACATCCCTCCCCCCTCCCTCCCCTCCCCCCCCCCACCGTTTTTTTCTGTCTGAAAAGGGTATAGAATGCACGCTTTTATTTCAAAATGTTCATGACTTCTTTTGCTACCTATGGAATTATTTATTATTCCAATTTACGCACACAGAAAAAGATCGTCACCTATAATCAGGTAATGACGTCATCACGCCTTGAACTGTACGGCAAAAGTGAAGGAATGAACAAACAGACAAAAAAACTAGGGCGTAAACGGTTACGGTTTTTTTTTTACGCGCGGGGTGCGTGTATTTTGAGAAGATACACGGCGTGGGGTGCGTGTATTTTGAGAAGATACACGGCGTGGGGTGCGTGTATTTTGAGAAGATACACGGCGTGGGGTGCGTGTATTTTGAGAAGATACCCGGCGTGGGGTGCGTGTATTTTGAGAAGATACACGGTGGGTCCAAGTGTTACAAAAACTATCTACCTTCTCATTTTCTATAAACATTATATAGGCCTACAGATAGTCCTACAACCTACCTGCTGGCCTTTGAACGCTTCCCTAAAGACAGTCCTACCGTCTTGCGCCCTACCTGTCGGCCTTTAAACAATAGCTCTATAGACATTCCTACAGACAATCCTACGCTATGACCGTGGCTCTTTATTGATTACTAGAACAGTCGCCCGCGATACAAGGTCAACATTATTTACTGAGTTCAACCGTCACGCATGACGTACTCTGCGTGACAGGTTTTTTTGGTTTTTTTTTTTGTTTGTTACTCAGCCCTATTAATATAAATCAAGATGTGTTCCTTATTCTTTCCCTAACAAAACAGCTTCTGTCCAGTATTAAACCTACACTTTTCACATATAAAGCTACGGCTCAGTCCACAAGACACGTTCTGATAGAAAGCTAAGCTCGTCTTATTTTTGGTGGTGCCCGCAATGCTCAAGCAGAGGCTGTCATCCATCAAACTCGGCACAGTTTCAACATTAGTGTTGCCACCATTTCGTCCTATCCACCAATCGGCCTCTGAAAAAATTAAACATTTTTTTTCTCCTCATTCACTGGTCAATTTGTATGATCATAACATTTAAGAATTATACTTGGTTAAAAATTGTTTTTTTTTTTTCAAGGTTTACTTACGGTTAAACAAATCTTGACAAATGTATAAGATACAAAAAATATTAAAATATAAAAAATAAAAAAAATAAAAAATAAAGAAAATACCTTTATAAGTTTTGATGAAGTGGTCAATTTCAACAAACAAAACAAACAAAAAAGGGAGTGTTGACAATTTGGGTTGATTTCATTTGGCGTGCCATTAAATAAACACAACCGTTAAAATGCCATTCGCAACTGTTGGCTGTTAACACGAGTATCGGTAGTATTTCAATGACTTGCCTTCTGTGGAAAATGTTACCAGGTCCGTGAGAAAACTCGCTGCCTCGTTGGTTCTTGGGTTAGCCAGTCGGCCAAAGTCCAGTTCACACATTTCCTAGCGCGGAGGACGAAATTATGTTTTTTAAAAGTACAAAGAAATTGTGTTGAAATATATCTTTTTTTTTTTCAATAGACTGCAATTTGATACAAAAGAAGTGTTGATTTTTTTATAAAAAAACATTTATTTTAAATTTATTGTCATTGATTTGAAAGAAAAAAATATTCAAATTAGAAGAATATGTGTGGAAGTATATTCTAAAACTGTTCAGGCAATATGTGTTAGACAAGTTAAATGAGTTGAACGAATAATTAAGCAGCACTTATTAATGACAAATGATACTAATTAAAGACAGTTTGAGTACTTGTTAAATTGTAAACGGAACTAATTATTGATTTAAAAAATTATATTTAGTTTTCTTGAACTATTTCCCAAACCAGAAGTGTTTGATTAAATAATGTCTAAGCCTGGGATAGTCCCACAATGATAAATTTACCAACAGGACAACTGTGTTTTAACAGTGGAAAGTGAGAAAATAATTTGTACATTTGCCGTGGTCCAGCTGACGGACGTGTTATCCAACTTGTAACAGTATTTCTCAAAGTATTGAGCACCTTCCCAGAAGAAGCAAGGGTTGGGCATGGCAGCTGAAATATATTTTTTTAAATTTTAAAAAGGATGTATAGCTTTACAGCCTTCGTTATGTGTGTGTGTGGGGGGGGGGTGGGGGGTGGAGGGAACATTGGTGTTTATCTTTGCAAAGTTGAAGATAGAAGATATCATAAACCATGTAAGGCAGGATAAGCTTGGAGCAAGAACTGTTTTGTAAAAAGCGCGATCATTAGACGATGACAATTGGACACGTCATACTTAAAAATAAAATAGAATATAACTTAAAATGACATACATACATATAAGTGAGGTAGACTGAACATATGGCGCTAAAGAAATGAATTATTTTAAATACGGTTGGATTCTTTAAAAAAAAACTATGGTGATTTTTCTATTAGTGTACGGAAATCAAATAAATTTTAGTGTGCTGAAAATAAAATAGTTCAGCTTTTATTTTAGTATATGTTTAAGTAATATTATTATATATTACAGATATTTAAAAAAAAAAACAATTAACGCCTATTTTATTAAATTTGTTTTCGAATTTGAAATTTATGATATTTTTATATCAATAATTGATGATCCAAGAATTATATTTAATAAATCAAAATAACATTCATCGGGAAAGCCCCCAAAAATGTGTTTCTTTCTTTGTGTACGTTTTTGGCGGCTGGTTAAAATGGCGAAACAAAAAAACAAAACCGCAATTAAAATTGATTTGAAGTAAAAGGCTTCAAACAAAATCAAATGAAACATTTTCAGTCCAGCGAAACTTCAACCCAATAGCATTCAAAAATGCACTTAGCACTCACCCAAATAAGAACAAACCAATTGGTCAATTTTGATATTTACCTCTAAAGACCAAATTATGGGACAGAATTGAACTTTGTCATAGTTTTTTTATTTTCAATTAAAAAAACATAACCATAATATTTCAAGTTAGGGAATTATGCCTAGAAATAGAAATATACAGAAATATATATATATATATATGTTACAATATGAAGTAAAAAGTGTTTGGGAATTCAAATTTTAATTAAGTTCAGGATCATGCACAACATGTGTGGTTGCGTACGTTGGGGGGGGGGGGCAACCATCCGGTGGATGATTTTATCAATTTTTTATTAAATCAATGATATGTGTGTTTGTTTAATATGAAGTAAAAAGTGTTTGGGAATTCAAATTTTAATTAAGTTCAGGATCATGCACAACATGTGTGGTTGCGTACGTTGGGGGGGGGGGCAACCATCCGGTGGATGATTTTATCAATTTTTTATTAAATCAATGATATGTGTGTTTGTTGGGGGGGGGGGTGGGGGATTTGACACTTTCATTGTACCACAGGCAGCACAAGATGCGCCTCAGAATAAAGGAATGAAGTAGATAAGTAATTAACCCCCTTAGGTACATCTAGGAAACAGGGTGTCTACATTTTTACATGGATGACAATACCTTTAAATTCAATGCTATTACAGGGATGAAAGATGTATTCTAAAATTATCTTTTTTTTTAAATTTATTTCTTTTTTATTTTTTTTTTAAAATAATCGTGTTTACAGATTAAGAAAAACAATGGCGTTGACACAGCGTGGGTAAATTTACAAAGGTGTATCATCAATATCAAACTCAATCATTATACATACGTGTAAATTGTATCTTAAAAATAGAGACATTTTTTTTTTTTTAATTGATAGTTCATGCATGTGAAGAAAGATGGGATTTTATTTCAATAAATGTATATATAGGCTATATATATATATATTAGCAAAAAGTAAAGTTGAAATCTATCTATCTATCTATCTATCTATCTATCTATCTATCTATCTATCTATCTATCTATCTATCTATCTATCTATCTATCTATCTATCTATCTATCTATCTATCTATCTATCTATCTATCTATCTA
>CAXITT010000392.1:394357-406871 GCA_964033795.1 Lymnaea stagnalis | reverse complement strand
ATCTATCTATCTATCTATCTATCTATCTATCTATCTATCTATCTATCTATCTATCTATCTATCTATCTATCTATCTATCTATCTATCTATCTATCTATCTATCTATCTATCTATCTATCTATCTACGTAAAATTGTACACACCCCATTACCTAACCCATCATATATATGTGTACCTAAGAAGGTTAATTGTTGTTCAAATTCATTGCGAAGCGTATCGTATGCTGCCTTGGGCAAATGAAACTATCGTATTACTCGCCCCCCCCCCTCCACCCCCACCCCCAGGAGAGTTTGTAAGAAATTAATAAAATTATAAATGGGATTTTAACGCCCTTACCTACGCAAAAACAAATTTTGCATTTCACATACTTTGTTCTCATTTGGATGAGCGATAAGTGCATTTGTGAATGCTATTTCGATATGTAGTTTCGCTGCACTGATTGCATTAAACGGCAATTGCGTATTAAAAGTATATTTAAAGGGTACGTTTTTCACTACGATATAAATTTCATTAAAGTATATTTTTTAAAAATAAAAAAAGGAAAAACTTATTAAATGTTAACATTTTCTAAAATTAAATACAACTTTAGCTTCGTATTTTTTAGCAATTTCAAAAGCAATCTATTATATTTATTAATTTTACTTTTAAGAAGGGAAAAAACATAATCAGTTTGTCACGCAAGATTATAAAATATTACAAAAACTTAGAGCTGTGGCTAAAATAGGTAATCACGCTATGACGTCATTTGCGTAATTATTTAGATCTAATTAATTTTATTTTTAATTCGCAATATTAACAACGCACTAAAAACGCACTATGAATAACAGATGTTTGGGTTTTCCCAATAAATGTGACTTAGATGCAATTCTTAGATCATAATATTTCGATTAATATTTTTTTTCATAACTTTTACATTTGAATAAAATGCTTAAAATAATTCCTTATTTGTTGCTTTAAATATATTTGTAATTTATAAAAATAATACTTACATTTTGCTTAAATAATAGTGGAAATTTCATTTTTTTTTTTTTTTTTGCGCATGTAAATTTATTCGATTTCCGTAAAATAATAGAAAATAACTATAATTGTTTTCGAGAATCCGAACGTACCAAAATGTATTCGGTTTTTAAGCGTTATGTGAACCTAGCTCATTCTTATATATATATAAGAAGAACACTAAAGACATCACACAAACCAACTCACTTTGTAGAACACAAGCAAGCAAGTAAGCTGATAAAGTCTGCATTGAAGACAACATCCCCAAACCTTCTCAAAGCTCAAATTTAATTTCCAAAGAAAGAAATTTACAACAATTCTTTCAATGAGAAATGCAAGAACATTGATTATCCAGCATAACGTTCCGAAGTAACCACTTAGAATTTCATAAAGATGCATAAACTGTCTCTACGCGAGACGTCACGATATCATTGCCTCTAGGTAAAGTTATTGGTTCCAAGCAAGAAACTTCGATTTCGAATTTATTTCTCCTTATAAGAAAATAATAAAAAAACAATCATGCATTATGAAGTTAAAATATAGTAGTCGAGACGACGATCAAGTCGAATGAATGAAATCTTTAAAAGATACGTGATAACTTCAATGACAACAAAAGACAATCACATAAAGAACACATTCAAGAAAGAGAGAGATATGGAGACAGAGATAGATAGATAGATATTTATCTAAAGGGAGTATGAGAGACAAAAATAGAGAGGTGGAGAGAGATAGGTAGCGAGAGAGAGAGAGAGATAGAGATAGATAGAGAGAGATTGGGAGAGATAGATAAAGAGACATGGAGAGAGAGATATAAAAAGAGAGAGAGAATGGAGAGAGAGAGAAAGAGAGAGAGAGAGAGAGAGCGAGAGAGAGAGAGAGAGAGAGAGATGTAGAAAAGACATGGAGAGAGAGAGATAAAGAGAAATGGAGAAAGAGAGATATATAAATAGAAAGATGTAGAGTTAAATGGAGAGAGGAAAGAGAGAGGAAAGAGAGAGGTAAGAGAGGGATATTAAGAGAAAGATGTAGAGTTAAATGGGGAGAGGAAAGAGAGAGGTAAGAGAGAGATATACAGAGAAAGATGTAGAGTTAAATGGAGAGAGAAAAGAGTGAGATATGAGAGAGATAGATAGAGATAGAGAGAAAGTTGGAGAGAGAATACTACAATAACAACTTTGTTTGTATTATTAGAAGGAAGTCAACAGAACATTTTATCTCTATTTTGACTCTGAATACTTTATGAAGTTAATGTCTATTTTATCAGTGCACAAGAATTGTGTGGTACGCATCGATACAGTTAGGGATTGGGGTCTCCCACAAGGCGAGGAAGTTGGTCTATTTTCTATGGAGCCGAATGGTTCAAAAGATACTCACCTCACAACCCTGGAAATGGGGAGATTTTTCTAAATACATTATTTTCATTTTTAACTAATATTTTGTTTAATAGTACATTAATATGTATGAATGTTATTTACGTTAAAAATAGGAGATTTGGAATAATTATATTTATTGTTAGTTTAAATCGTACAAGTATTCTTGATGTTTTTTGTTTAACTTATGAAACTTTTAGCTAATCTTGATTCCATCACCTCTCATTAGTTGTGAATGCTATTTATGATCTTTTCTTGCTGCCATGGATTGTCTGATAACACCAAAATAATACGAGCCTATTTCATGTAGCTCAATTATTAAACGATTTTTTAAAATTATTCTTTTAAACGATAAAATTCTACACAAAGCGTTATTAATATACATGTGTGTGTGTGTTTAAACTTTTAAATTATTATTTAAATTCTTCAAAAAACGATCAACGACTCATGCTAAAGAAACTAATGATTTGAGAACCCCTGTGAATACACCTATCGCCCACACAAAATTATCGATCTCACGTTCATTAAATACTCGTTTTGCTGATCAGAGTTATCAATATTAAAAAAAAACAAAAATTAACCTTTAAACTGTTTGCGTAGCATTTCCTCCTATGTATACTTTGATAACATGCGAGTGAAAGTGAAGGTCGAGGGTAGTGAAAAAATATTTATATAAATACGTCAGTAAATTAGATAAAATCATTTTTTTTTAGCGAATAACTAAGAGAAAGTTATTAATTAATTGAAGTTTTTTTTAAAGTTATTTTGATGCGGGCACTTTTAGATATGTAAACAATTAAATTGTAAAAAACAACGAATGGAAATAATAATTTAAAAAATTGTTAGATCACATAATTTAACTGATCTTTTTTACCGGACTATCTACTCGAAAATTAACATTCTTAGACAAATTTTAAAAATCTTTTTTTAAGGTCATTACTTCTTCCAGTCCATAATTATAAAATTAACACAAACATAAGACACCACTTTGAAAGTTTTCTATCAAACAAAGAATTGCTTCGACAATTCATTAACTCATGTATTTTTATTTTTTTAACATGGACTAATTTAAACGAATTAAACAAAACTTAGCCCCAAAAGATCTTGAATAATTTATGCGAAACGAACCACAGCCCCCGGGACATCCTTGTGTTTGCCTGGTTAACTATTGACGGATATTTAATGAAAATAAACGCCTGCTAATTAACTGAAATTTATTTGCTGTCTGCGTCGAGCTGTTTGCTGTTGGTCAGCACTAGCCGTGGCCAAGCCATTGATCGCCGACCCCCACCAGGGAGAACAATTAAGTGTTCATTGTTGTCGATGAGGATATTAGAGTTAATAATTGACACAATGGTGTCAGCTTTCTGTATCGGAGCGTATCGAATTTAATGTCCAGAGCTAATCGTACGAATATTTTGCTGTGTGACATTAACGTTGGAAAATATTTTGTTGCTGCCTAGAAATTTGAGCATGTTAGAATTGCTGTGGAAACAAGCGATATACAAGGAATCAATCATCCAATAACGATAACATTCTATTTTTACGTAACAAAAGTAACTTTACCCGATAGTGTCCGTGAAACTAAAACACTTTGACCCAAAGAAAATATCGAATTTCGAAATGACACGGCAATGGCAGAGAGCTTTTACCAAAATTCATGGGTCCAGGAGACTTTAATAAGTGATGGCCACAGAATTTTGAGATTGTTTACATCTGGTAGACGATCGTGTTTTATAGCTCCAGGAAAACTTTCCTTATCCTCAATGCCACCAGAGAGCCTCGTACACCTGTCTTACGTTGGGTCATAGGAGCACGCCCCTAGATTGGGTCACATGAGCGCGCCAGGTATATCCACACCTAGATTGGGTCACATGAGCGCGCCAGGTATATCCACACCTAGATTGGGTCACATGAGCGCGCCAGGTATATCAACACCTAGATTGGGTAACATGAGCACGCCAGGTATAACAACACTAGATTGGGTCACATGAGCACGCCTGGTATATCAACACCTAGATTGGGTAACATGAGCACGCCAGGTATATCAACACTAGATTGGGTCACATGAGCGCGCCAGGTATATCAACACCTAGATTGGGTCACATGAGCGCGCCAGGTATATCAACACCTAGATTGGGTAACATGAGCACGCCAGGTATAACAACACTAGATTGGGTCACATGAGCACGCCTGGTATATCAACACCTAGATTGGGTAACATGAGCACGCCAGGTATATCAACACTAGATTGGGTCACATGAGCGCGCCAGGTATATCAACACCTAGATTGGGTCACATGAGCACGCCAGGTATATCAACACCTAGATTGGGTCACATGAGCACGCTAGGTATATCAACACCTAGATTGGGTCACATGAGCACGCCAGGTATATCAACACCTAGATTCGGTAATATGAGCACGCCAGGTATATCAACACTAGATTGGGTCACATGAGCACGCCAGGTATATCAACACCTAACTTGGGTCACATGAGCGCGCCAGGTATATCAACACTAGATTGGGTAACATGAGCACGCCAGGTATATCAACACCTAGATTCGGTAACATGAGCGCACCAGGTATATCAACACCTAGATTCGGTAACATGAGCGCGCCAGGTATATCGACACCTAGATTGGGTCACATGAACACGCCAGGTATATCAAGACCTAACTTGGGTCACATGAGCGCGTCAGGTTTATCAACACCTAGATTGGGTAACATGAGCACGCCTGGTATATCAACACTAGATTGGGTCACATGCGCACGCCAGGTATATCAACACTAGATTGGGTAACATGAGCACGCCAGGTATATCAACACTAGATTGGGTCACATGAGCTCGCCGGGAATATCAACACCTAGAGTGGGTCACATGAACTTGACTAGTATATCAACACCTAGATTGGGTCACATGAGCGCGCCAGGTATATCAACACTAGATTGGGTCACATGAGCGCGCCAGGTATATCAACAACTAGATTGGGTAACATGAGCACGCCAGGTATATCAACACCTAGATTGGGTAACATGAGCACGCCAGGTATAACAACACTAGATTGGGTCACATGAGCACGCCTGGTATATCAACACCTAGATTGGGTAACATGAGCACGCCAGGTATATCAACACCTAGATTGGGTTACACGAGCGCGCCAGGTATATCAACACCTAGATGCGGTAACATGAGCACGCCAGGTATATCAACACTAGATTGGGTTACATGAGCGCGCCAGGTATATCAACACCTAGATTCGGTAACATGAGCACGTCAGGTATATCAACACTAGATTGGGTCACATGAGCGCGCCAGGTATATCAACACTAGATTGGGTCACATGAGCGCGCCAGGTATATCAACACCTAGATTGGGTCACATGAGCACGCCAGGTATATCCACACCTAGATTGGGTCACATGAGCACGCTAGGTATATCAACACCTAGATTGGGTCACATGAGCACGCCAGGTATATCAACACCTAGATTCGGTAACATGAGCACGCCAGGTATATCAACACTAGATTGGGTCACATGCGCACGCCAGATATATCAACACTAGATTGGGTCACATGAGCTCGCCGGGAATATCAACACCTAGAGTGGGTCACATGAACTTGACTAGTATATCAACACCTAGATTGGTTCACCTGAGCGCGCCAGGTATATCAACACCTAGATGGGGGTGACATGAGCGTGCCAGGTATATCAACACCTAGATTGGGTCACATGAGCTTGACTAGTAAGTATATCAATACCTAGACTGGGTCGCATAAGCCTGCTTAATCATATCAATACCGAGATTGGGTCACATGAGCGCGCCTAGTATATTGATATATAGACTGGGTGGCATTTCTATCCCAGTATATCAACGCTTATTTTTTGGGTCGCATTAGCTTGCCTAGTGTATCAATATCTAATATGGGTCACATATACGTTTTGTCTAACAATTTTTCCTCTTTACTTGTCCTGGTTGTACAATATGAGTTTAGTTTTTCAAACAGATGAAATGGACAGACGACTACACGTTTAAACAGATGAAATGGACAGACGACTACACGTTTAAACAGATGAAATGGACAGACGACTACACGTTTAAACAAAGGTATTCTTTAAAAAAAAAAATTATCCAGACTCACAAAAACTGTTTGCAATATGTTTATTTTTATTAAAAAAATAGTTGTAGGTATCGCTCCCATTTTTGTACAATTTGAACTGAGCCAACTGAGCCCCTGGTCCAAACGCATTGTCAGATTTTTCTCACTCGTCCAGTGAATGGACAGCTGATGGCCTCAGGACCAAACAAATATTGGAAGTGACCTTGTCAGGAAGCAGGACGAACTTTAAAGATAGTGTGAGGAGCGTCTTGTCATCAGGGTGATGTCATATATGTATTTAATCAAGTACTTCTTGTCATCATGGTGATGTCATACATGTATTTAATCAAGTACTTCTTGTCATCATGGGGATGTTATACATGTATTTAATCAAGTACTTCTTGTCATCATGGGGATGTTATACATGTATTTAATCAAGTACTTCTTGTCATCATGGTGATGTCATACATGTATTTAATCAAGTACTAATTGTCATCATGGTGATGTCATACATGTATTTAATCAAGTACTTCTTGTCATCATGGTGATGTTATACATGTATTTAATCCAGTACTTCTTGTCATCATGGTGATGTTATACATGTATTTAATCAAGTACTTCTTGACATCATGGTGATGTTATACATGTAGTTAATCATTTACTTCTTGTCATCATGGTGATGTTATACATGTATTTAATCAAGTACTTCTTGACATCATGGTGTTGTTATACATGTATTTAATCATTTACTTCTTGTCATCATGGTGATGTTATACATGTATTTTATCAAGTACTTCTTGACATCATGGTGATGTCATACATGTATTTAATCAAGTACTTCTTGTCATCATGGGGATGTTATACATGTATTTAATCAAGTACTTCTTGTCATCATGGCGATGTTATACATGTATTTAATCAAGTACTTCTTGTCATCATGGCGATGTTATACATGTGTTTAATCAAGTACTTCTTGTCATCATGGTGATGTTATACATGTATTTAATCAAGTACTTCTTATCATCATGGTGATGTTATACATGTATTTAATCAAGTACTTCTTGTCATCATGGTGATGTCATACATGTATTTAATCAAGTACTTCTTGACATCATGGTGATGCTATACATGTATTTAATCAAGTACTTCTTGTCATCATGGTGATGTTATACATGTATTTAATCAAGTACTTCTTGACATCATGGTGATGTTATACATGTATTTAATCAAGTACTTCTTGTCATCATGGTGATATTATACATGTATTTAATCAAGTACTTCTTGTCATCATTGTGATGTTATACATGTATTTAATCAAGTACTTCTTGTCATCATGGCGATGTTATACATGTATTTAATCAAGTACTTCTTATCATCATGGTGATGTTATACGTGTATTTAATCAAGTACTTCTTGTCATCATGGTGATGTTATACATGTATTTAATCAAGTACTTCTTGTCATCATGGTGATGTTATACATGTATTTAATCAAGTAATTCTTGTCATCATGGTGATGTTATACATGTAATTAGTCAAGTACTTCTTGTCATCATGGTGATGTTATACATGTATTTAATCAAGTACTTCTTGTCATCATGGTGATGTTATACATGTATTTAATCAAGTATTTCTTGTCATCATGGTGATGTTATACATGTATTTAATCAAGTACTTCTTGTCATCATGGTGATGTTATACATGTATTTAATCAAGTACTTCTTGTCATCATGGTGATGTTATACATGTATTTAATCAAGTACTTCTTGTCATCATGGCGATGTTATACATGTATTTAATCAAGTACTTCTTGTCATCATGGTGATGTCATACATGTATTTAATCAAGTACTTCTTGACATCATGGTGATGCTATACATGTATTTAATCAAGTACTTCTTGTCATCATGGTGATGTTATACATGTATTTAATCAAGTACTTCTTGTCATCATGGTGATGTTATACATGTATTTAATCAAGTACTTCTTGTCATTATAGAGATGCTATACATGGATTTAATCTAGAACAGCTCAGTTATTGATCACTGGGCAGTGGATTGGGTTTCAACTAAAGAATGCTATTGTTTACTGTGTGACGTGTTAAAACGACTCACCAAGAGGAAATAAATGTTTTCCTTAAATAAGAGTGTAATCGATACATTTTACGCTTACTGTCATGTCGTTTGTTTGTCATGCGCAAGTACGAAAATGAGTCATAAATGTCTAGTGAAAACAATTCCCTAAAGTAATAGTCATTTATTTAAACAATATTCTATAGAAAGACAGATTTATAATACTCTTGTAAACTTTGAATTTGGGACCAATCCAGTTTCAGATGATTTTCAAACTGAGCGCAGCCAAGAAAAATGATTCAAATACAATATTTGTCAACAATTGGTTCTGTTCAAGTCAACTAATAATTTATAGACATTTATCAGTAAACTTAACACAATTTAACCACAAGACGAAATGTCAAAAGATTTTCTCAAAGAAGTAAACAAAAAAAGTCAACAAAGTTCTGGACTTTGAATTTTTGTTACACGATTCGCGGCTTTATTCCAGTGTCGTCTTGCCATATAAACACAATAAACATAAAGAATAAAAATGAGCCAAAATTTTCATATTTGTTTAATAAGAGAATTCATAAATTGCTAATCAATAAAATGAAAGCTTGAAGACGTCAGTAATAAAGAACAATCCGTGAAGTAAACAGGTCAACGTACATGTATCATGAAGGACGCCACTAGCCTAGCATGTATCATGAAGGACGTCACTAGCCAATCATGTATCATAAAGGACTCACAAGTCTAGCATGTATCATGTAGGACGTCACTAGCCAATCATGTAACCTGAATGACGTCACTTGCCTAGCATGTATCATGTAGGACGTCACTAGCCAATCATGTATCATAAAGGACTCACAAGTCTAGCATGTATCATGTAGGACGTCACTTGCCAATCATGTATAATGTAGGACGTCACTAGCCAATCACGTATCATGAAGGACGTCACTTGCCTAGCATGTATCATGTAGGACGTCATTTGCCAATCATGTATCATGAAGGACGTCAAAATTTCCACGCATGTAAACAATTAAAATGCGTGCTTTATTAAGCTTTAAAGTTTGATGCATCCGATATGAGGTGACCTTATAAGTAGTCGAGAAAACACCTTTTTGATCATGATGATTAATGTTGACATTCAATTTCAATGGTCTGATTTTTATTGTCGTACATGAATTTTTAACTCTTGAATTGCATTTTAAATGATGTACGAAGGATTTTTTTTTAATTTTATTGCAGTAAAGGCCAATCATAACCCTGTTTGATTTTCAGTGATACCAAAATAATATTTTTTGATCAGGACCATTCATATGGCTGAAGGGTTCTTCTTGATGTACCGAACCTTTACTACAGACTTTTACGGGGCTCATATGATGGCTGCTTCCTTACGTCATCTGAATCTACATCCCAATTGTAAGAAATTCACCTTCCAGCTCTCACAAACACGGGCGCAGGAAATTAGGACAGAAACTGCTTCGGGCACTACGGCATCCGGTGGATTCCTGTTTGGTATTGAGGCTTTTTAAGGAGGTGGGTGTTGAATAATGTTTGGTCACGACGAAAGTCTCACCGAGATCTGATATCAGCCCCAACGTTTCCACTTAGGCTCAGACTCTTCGGTTGTTGGGTTTCATTTCGAGAGTTTCATGCACTCGTTAAGTTACACTTAAAAAAACACACAGTTATGTCAATTCAAGGTTTCGACAGAGTGGAGGGCTTACGAAACACCTTGTCTCTTGTCCAGTTTCCATCTCTTTAATATTTAACTTTTGAACTCTTCAATATTTCAGTTTCCATCTCTTCAATATTTAATTTTTGAACTAACTCTTCAATATTTCAGTTCCAACTGTTAAATATTTCAGTTTCCCTCTGTACAATATTTCAGATTCCGACTCTTACAGCCCCCGAAATGAAAACTGGACATATATTTATAAATTAGAAACGCTTCACTCTATAGCCCCCTGTGTAATCTTAGTGTAAATGATAGTAGTTGCTTTGCAGCAGTATTAGAACAATCGCATTGGTGTTGAAAGTATTCATTACTTGATCAACACACATTTTGGTGCCTGAATGTTAGACTTGTTTTTTAGTATATTTGAACAGGTGATTCCTAAGCTGGCACTAGTATTACCGTATCGGTTCTAGCTCTTGAGATTACGTTAACTACGATTTAATCGTGCATTAGAAAGAAACAGAAAACACAAATTTACATTAGAACTTCTTTAAATTTTTCAAAGGAAGAATTTTTATTTAAAACTAAGGAGATTATTTTTCAAAATGTTTATTCATGTGCAGTCATAAGAAACAAACAAAAACACACCCAAAACGAATGTAGAACCTCTGAAATACTAAACATAACTTCACTAACACAAATAATGACGTAGAGTAATACGTCTGTTTAAAGAGTTTGTCTAGTTGAGTAATTTCAGTCGCTGCGCTGCTAAAACTATCTTTAACGTTTTAACTTCAATAAAGACGAATACAATTAAATCCGATTTATTGATATCTACTTGCAGAAAAATTCCCCCTAGAGACTAAGCATAACATGTAGCTGAAGTCTTGAGTCGATCAGTTGATAAGTCTCGGGGGGTCTCGGAACTCGAAATCTCAAAGTCCGTCAAGCAATGTTCTCATCTGAATCGACTATAGGCCAGAAATACAAAGTTAAAATGTCTTGTCAGTGTCACGTAGGAATACAGAATGACAGCGAGGACACGTTACGTCATACAGGACGCAGTCTTTTCTGACTGAACAACGTAGACGCATATCTTTACGTCACCTTACGTTGATTAAGCCATCATGAAAGTGGTTCACTGAACAATTTAAAACACACATGAGACAACATTTCCATTTGATTATTAGCTTAGATGCTATGAGCCACATGTTTAACATTAGAGATCCTTTGTCGTCGATATATAACCCCTTAAATAGTTATGTTTTCTTTTTGAGACCCATTGCCTAAGGTATCTTTTTACTTAAACTTAAATAGCTCTGATTTCTACTTCGGATCAAATTTCCTAGATCATCTGACGTTTAAAAAATATAATGTCACTACTTGAGACCCAAAGTCCAAGATTATCTGACCTGTAACAACGCTATATTCTCTATTTCAGACATAGTGTCCTAGATTATCCGACCTCTAACAAAGCTATGTTCACTATTTGATACCCGATGTTCTAGATTATCTGATCCCTGACAAAGCTTTTTTCACTATTTTAGACCCACTGTCCTAGATAATCTGATCCCTGTCAAAGCTGTTTTCTCTATTTGAGACCCTTGTACTAGATTATCCGATCCCTGACAAACTTTGTTCACCATTTTGAGACCCACTGTCCTAGATGATTTGATCCCTGACAAATGTCTGATTTCTATAGTAAAACTCATCAAACTGTTTCAAGCCCAGCAACTCATCTCTTGTATCGTTGAACAATTTCTCTTCCAGACAGGATATGACGACACGGTCCTCTGTGATAAAAAATTTGTTTGCGATCAGTTCTCTTGCGTGCCCGAGTCGGTACAGGTCACCTGCAGGAAAGATTCATGGTTTACATTATATGAATGAGGATAAACGAATTCAGATTTCAATCGGTATAGAGATTTTTTGGATGGACATAGATTTCTGGATTGATACACATTCCAGAAGGGATATACTTACATGAAGGACATAGATTTCATGGAGGCATACATTTCAGCAGGGACATATTTTTCAGGAGGGACATAGATTTCAGGAGCAACATACATTTCAGGAGAGACGTACATTTCACGAGTAACAAGTATCACGTGCGACATGCATTTTACGAGGGTCACATTTTTGTTTCATTTGGGACGTGCCTTTCATAAGAGACATACATTTGGGACGTGCCTTTCATAAGAGACATACATTTGGGACGTGCCTTTCATAAGAGACATACATTTGGGACGTGCCTTTCATAAGAGACATACATTTGGGACGTGCCTTTCATAAGAGACATACATTTGGGACGTGCCTT
>CAXITT010000392.1:373407-385626 GCA_964033795.1 Lymnaea stagnalis | reverse complement strand
CACTAAACTTTTCTGTCATGTAGCGGGCCGCAAAATATCGTCTTGCGGGTCACAAATGGCTCGCTGGCCGCGACTTTGAGAACCCTAAATTAGATTTTTATTTATTAATATTGACGATTATCTCATTTTTATAAAAAAATAATGTAAATATTTATATTTTCCCACATCATTTTCGATGTAAGCAGAATGTATGCGGGAACGAATTTCAAAATATCTTAATATTTCATTTTCGGCTTCGGTTTCGGCCGAAATTCATTTTTAACTTTCGGTCTTTTTTCGGTTTCGGCCGAAAGTCATTTTTAAACTTTCGGCCTTTTTTCGGTTTCGGCCAAAAGTCATTTTAAACTTTCGGCCTATTTTCGGCTTCGGCCGAAATCAGAAAATCACTTTCGGTCGGTCTCTAATATAATATATATAAATTTGACAGATAGTCTTGTACCGGGAATAAATTAAGTTCCTAGATCACAGGTTCCCGAAATAGATAGTCTTGTACCGGGTATAATCAAGTTCCTAGATCACAGGTTCCCGAAATAGATAGTCTTGTACCGGGTAGAATCAAGTTACTAGATCACAGGTTCCCGAAATAGATAGTCTTGTACCGGGTATAATCAAGTTACTAGATCACAGGTTCCCGAAATAGATAGTCTTGTACCGGGTAGAATCAAGTTACTAGATCACAGGTTCCCGAAATAGATAGTCTTGTACCGGGTAGAATCAAGTTACTAGATCACAGGTTCCCGAAATAGATAGTCTTGTACCGGGTATAATCAAGTTACTAGATCACAGGTTCCCAGCCTATATAGCGCGTGAACTTATATGAAGCGGCAGAATTAATTCTCTGTGGTTGCCTTCTGATGCAAGAGACAAGTATATAGTATGCGTGGGGTTGTTTTTTGTTTGTTATTTAAATAGTTTCACTTTTCATTTGGTGACGTAAAAGTTGAGCTACCGTACAATTTCCTTGATGGCATTCACTACACCGTTAGTTACAACGATGTCAAGAGGAGCTCGGAGCTCTGGGGCAGGGTCTTTAGTTATCACAGGGGAAGGAAATTTTTCTTACAGCCCCAAAAATGTTAATTAATCAATGATACTCCTTTATTTTCAAATGATCATTCTTGTGCCCCACTCCTCTACCAGCTGTGTTAATTTTTAACTCTCCAGCGTAACGCATTTTTAACGTGACACATTGTTGACTTTTTTAATAGGACACAGTGTTTGGTCATTTTAATCCGAAATAGTCTGCACTTTAATATGCATGGTTAAGTTTTAATTGACACAGTGTCTTCTGTTTGGGTCACTTCTGAAAAAGTGTTAAAGCTTTAATATGACACAGTGTTGACATTCAATTGAGTATTTCTTTAGATTATATTAAATATTTGATACGTACAAAGTACATACACATAAGTCCCCAAACTGAAACTCTTGCTACATTATATTGAGTACGTTATTTTAATTTTCATCATAACAAACATATATGAATGAGATATCTCCAAGGAGCATATAACCCAAGTAATATACCACACAAGTGCCATACAATCCCAGTAACATACCATCAAAATAAGATACAATCAAAGTAACATACAATCGAAATAAGATACAATCCAAGTAACATACAATCGAAATAAGATACAATCCAAGTAACATACAATCAAAATAAGACACAATCCAAGTAACATACAATCAAAATAAAATACAATCCAAGTAACATACTATCAAAATAAAATACAATCCAAGTAACATACAATCAAAATAAGATACAATCCAAGTAACATACAATCAAATTAAGATACAATCAAAGTAACATACAATCGAAATAAGATACAATCCAAGTAACATACAATCAAAATAAGATACAATCCAAGTAACATACAATAGAAATAAGATACAATCCAAGTAACATACAATCGAAATAAGATACAATCATAGTAAAATACAATCAAAATAAGATACAATCCAAGTAACATAAATCAAAATAAGATACAATCCAAGTAAGATACAATCAAAATAAGATACAATCCAAGTAACATACAATCAAAATAAGATACAATCCAAGTAACATACAATCGAAATAAGATACAATCCAAGTAACATACAATCAAAATAAGATACAATCCAAGTAACATACAATCAAAATAAGATACAATCCAAGTAACATACAATCAAAATAAGATACAATCCAAGTAACATACAATCAAAATAAGATACAGTCCATGTAATTCGATGACGTTTTCGCCGAACCACTATAAACTTAAAGGAACAAGATTTCTTCTGTTTTTACACAATGTATGGTGTTTACACCTACCGGCATCCACATCATATATATACCTCTCACAGCTGTATGCACATCACACATACCCCTCACAGTTGTATTAACATCGTTCATACTCCCACAAAGATATACATCACATCTTATATACCCTTGCTGATTTCTCCACATCTTTTAAACCCCTCACAGCTGTGTCCACATTTTTAATACCCATTACAGCTGTGTCCACATATTTCATACCACTCACAGCTGTGTCCACATCTTTCTTACTCGCCACAAGAGTCTCCGCATCTTTCAGATGGCACGCTCACAGCTGTGTGCACATCTTGCATACCGTACTATATAAATATATATAGGTGCTCCACACAGCTGTGTCCACATCTTGCATACCATACTAGGTGCTCCACACAGCTGTGTCCACATCTTTCATACCCCACAGCTGTGTCAACGTCGGTCATAGCGTCTTACCACGCACCTTTCAAAGTTTGGAAGACAGGGTGAATCAAACATACCGACACTTCAATATGTCATCCATAAAAACATTCAATGATTAGCACAGCGTGACTTTCATAGAATATCAAAGTACAATATGACATTCCATGATTATCTCTGTAGACATTCATCATTGCTATCATTGTAGACATTCAATGATTAGCACGGTATGAAATGCAATGGTTTTCACAGAATGCCATTCGATGATCAACATGGTATGCCATTCAAGGAATAGCACAGTATTACATCCAATGATTAGGACAATATGCCATTTTAGGATAATGATAATCACAGTATGACTATCTATCTTCTCAACACAGTGTATATTGAGTCAATATACACTAACAATTTCACTATTAGTACTTGTATAAGATAACCATATTGGTGTATTATGCAAACTTAGCATTATTAATAAATATATCATTCCACATTTTTTTTTAAAACCACCTCTCACTCCGTTGTTGATTAATTGCATCGAAGGCTCTCGACATTTTTTTGAAGAATCTGAAAATCTTTGTAAGGTAATTTACATTTTTTTTTAAATTGTTATGTTAAGTATTTAACTATATGTATCATAGGTAAAACAAAGAGCCATTGATTGCCTCCCTCAGTTTCACGTGTGCCTCTTGACACAGCCGAGTGCCTCTTGACACAGCCGAGTGCCTCTTGACACATCCGAGTGCCTCTTGACACAGCCGAGTGCCTCTTGCCACAGCCGAGTGCCTCTTGACACAGCCGAGTGTTTCTTGACACAGCCGTGTGCCTCTTGACACAGCCTGTGCCTCTTGACACAGCCGAGTGTCTGGCTCGTCGTTTGGTCTTGTCAGTAGTGTAATCGTTGAACAACTAATTCCCTCACAGTGTGACACGGCTGGTTTTAAGGCAGCTGTCTTCTGATAGCGGTGTTGGGGACCTCCGATGCAGAGTGGGACCTCCGATGCAGAGTGAGTAAAGAGGAAGTGTCGTCATTGATTGAAGATGGTTCCCAATCTGTGGACCCCCCTCCCTGTTTGGGGGACCAACTCCGTGGACCACTCTCTGTGTGACAAGTAGCGCGCTAAACGTCATCGGCGCTGTCGTCAAAACTGCTGTCGCTGGAACTGATTTTGACAACACTGCTGTCGTCAAAACTGCTGTCGCTAGCACTGATTTCGGCAAACCTGCTGTCGTCCGAACTGCTTTCGTCGGAACTGCTTTCTTCATCACTGGACACTGCTTTGTGAAACCGAATGACCACCTGGCGATCCGCAGGAGCAATTACGGCGTCGTCACTTTTCAAATGTGCCGTAATCTCTTTCCCAAACGGCCAGAAATACAGCAGAGGTCTTTGTTTCTCCAACTTCGCGTATGCCAGCGGATCAAAGGCTAGTTTCAGCTCGGACCACTCCCTGACCGGCAGCGTGGACACCGGCCCCTGAAAGTTTAGCAGAGCTTGGAGCCGTGAAGGGAGACCGGATCCACGGATACGCTCGGCTCTCTCCGGACTGGAGCCGACCAGGCTGGACACGGCGATGAACGCGAGCTTGACTAGTGGCCAAGGCTGTTTGGTTAGTTCGGTCAAAAACAGCCGTTGGTCTTTGTCATCGCCAAGTGCGGCCGAGTAAGTTCGATACAAAGTATCCCATTGCGCGCTCTTGGATCTGCAAAGGAAATTCAAATCCTCTTGAAAGATGTAGCAGTTGGCGATAAGATATTTGACAAGGTTGATGTGCCCCTTTGAAAGTGCGCAGGCGATGTTAGCGTAACGGCTCGCTCCGGATGCCGCACGTTTCCCGTTTCGTTGTAGCACGACGCCATTGGACACAAAGAGGCGAATCATCTCCATTTCGCGGTAAAGAATGAATTTCTTAAATGACCAAACGTAGGTTTTATTCCGGCACGTGCTAGCAAGGAGGAACTTTTGGAGCAGCAGAGGGCGGTAAAATTCAGGTATAACGGGGTGAAATCCCACACTGAGGAGGACAGCGGCCTTATCCAATGATGCAAGATTGTTCTCGCTTTCTAGGCAGTGAACCAAGGCGGTATTCTGGTGGTTCAGGGCGTTGTTTTTGGTCAGAACCCTGAGGCAGACAAGGTTTTTGTTGTAGCTTATGGCGTGCATCAGAGCGGTTTTCCCGGAGAGATCCACCATGTTGACATCGGCGCCGCTGTCGAGTAGAACGTTCTTGACGCTGTCGCAGTGAATCTCCTTCTCGGCTGCGTGCATCAGTGCCGTCACACCTTCGTTGTCCTGCTCATTGACGCGACCACCGTGGGCCAGCAAGTCTTTGCAGTACGCCGCGCTGCACATGGTGGCGGCCAGCATGAGGGCCGTGCGACCGGAGCTGTCTTTCCAATTGACCAAAGCCCCAGCCGCTAGAAGATCGTTGAATGCCACGGTGAACTGCCTCATCACGGCCACCATCAGGGGCGATCTCCCAGCTTGATCTGCCAGATTAACGTCGGCGCCTGCCAGCAGCAACGTCTTGAAACAATCCACGTGGTAGTTCTGGACTGCGCTCAAAAGCGGCGTTTTGCCTTTCAAATCTCTGGCATTAACATTTGCCCCCGCGGCAATGAGTATTTTGTTCATGTCATCGTCCCCATTCTTGACACTGTAGAACAGCGGCGTATGTCCCTTCGTGGAGACTGCGTTAACATTGGCGCCGGCTTTTATAAGAGCCTGCACAATATCAACCTCCCCACTGTTCACGCCCCAGAATAACGGAACCTGTCCCCTAGTGTTCCTGGCGTGTAAATCTGCCCCTGCACTGATGAGCTCGCGGACGCACGCGGCACTAACATGTGCCGCAAACATCAGAGGTGTCGTGGCGTCAGTGCTGGGTGTATTGACTTCTGCTCCGGACTGCACCAACAGGCGGACAAGTGACGTGTTGCCTCCCCGCGCTGCCCATTTAAGGGCGGTGTCTCCCGTGGCACTCATTGAGTTCACATTGGCGCCGAAGCGGAGCAAAGTCTTGGCGCAGTTGAAGTGACCCCATTGGGTAGCAGTGATCAGCGCCGTTTTACCAGCGTGGTTTCTGGCGTCGGGATCCGCTCCTGCCTCTAGTAAAGCCCTGACACAATCGGTGTACCCCGAACGCGCTGCGGTCATTACTGCGGGGTCCCATTTCGATCCGGGAGTATTCGGATTGCACCCAGCTTTGACCAGCAGCCTGATGCAGGTTTTATGTCCATTTGCAGCGGCGTACGTTAAGGCATTTCCCCGGCTGGACGCCAGGTTGACATCAGACCCGAGTTGCAGAAGCTGCTCTACTGCTGCCACCCTACCAAACTTGGACGCTACCATTAAGGCAGTTTCGCCATGTTTGTTCAGGACATTTACGTCTAACTTGTAGAGACGGGTCTCACGTGATGCCCCATCGTCAACTGCCATGACTTGACGAGGCACATAATTTTGCTCATCCCTTTGTTGCTTCCTAGGGGGTGTGGAGTCGATTTCCGGGCCTGCGTTGCTAAGCAACTCTGTGTTCAGTGGATCTTGATTCATTTCTCCAACATAATTGCACTGCAAAGTTTCACGGTGCGCATCTGCTTTCCGTGTAACAAAGTCCTGCAAGAGCTGGATGTCACCCAGTGCCACGGCTTCAAAGAAAGTGCAAAGATCTTCATAGCTGCTGCCGAGCTCCTGGGTTCTCAAGTGCTGATGATGGTTGGACTCTGCCATCTTCTCGTCGGTGAAAAATCAAAAAGACGCCATCCAAGAGATTTCACGTCAGCTAATTTGAAGCAGGTTCTGTGCGTCGATTCGTGTTTATCTGTGGGAAAATAGAATAATTTATTGGTGTGAAATGCATATCTTTTTCCAGATAACGTTTATTAAAAGGAAGGAAAAAAAACGGTCATCATAATGCTGTAATTAACTGTTATATTTCTTTAAACAATTTAGAAACAAAAATATAGAGCCGTCACGTGGAACGTGCAGTTCCTGCGACTGCTAAGATCGTCTCATATGCAGGAGGATTGTTTTCAAGGTCATAGTCTGTTGTCTGCAGGCGGAACTTTTGAACCAGTAGTCGTGGTTGTAAATTCACTGGCTGTTCAGCTGTCATGGGTCTTTCGCAAATTATTCTGCGTTATTTAAAAATATAAAAATTTATAATTTTGAAAAATCTTTAGTTCAATTCTTTTGAAAACATTAATTTAAGATCCAAAGTGCCTCAGGTATTATAGGTACCGTGAAACTCGGTCGCGAAAACCTCCTGAGCATCTCGAAAAATGACACAAAAACTGTTGTGGCCATTTCAAATTCGGCTCCGAGATGACTTCCTTGTTTTTCGTTTTACGTCACAGTTTTCTAATAATTCTACACCTTAATCCATTATGGGAAAATGTTAAAGAATGTAATAAAATCTTAGTTTAGTTATGAAAATGGTATCTTGTAGGTGTGACGTGACACTAAAAAAAAGGGGGAGGTGGGAATTTGTGATACTTTGTGACAGGGGGAGGTGGGTATGAAAAGGTCATTTCAAGCGTGACATAATTTGCTAACGACCCCTAACTGCTGACAGGTAGATCGATTTTATTTCAGCATTTTGAACAGAACAGCTTATATTTTTACTGGCTGTTTATTGCACGCTTGACTGTTGATTTGTTCACTGTAGCTCGGGCCCTGTAACTGCAATGAGGCCTGTGAGGTTTAAGGATCCCAGTCTTGATGTGGAGAGACATTGTAACTACCGCTAGCTTTCAATACAAACAAGGGGCACACAATCGAAAAGTGGCATGAGGGCATCCTCAGAAAATCACGCGATGTCTCGAGTGATCAAAATAAAAACAAGGGTCATCTTTCGAGAACTAAAACTTTGTGTTGACCTATAAACCCTGTATATCAGGGGTCTCAAACTCAAATCATCCAGGGCCGCAGCAGGTATTCCACAAAAAAAGCGACTACAAATTCAATTAAGGACAACTGTTACAATGTGTTCAACCTTTAATAATAACAAACAAAATCATTAAGGGTTCTCAAGAACAAGGCTACACTTTCTTCCTCCTACTCCTTGTTGATGGAGACCTGGTAGAAATTCTTCTTACACAGCTGAACAAAATTTTGCTTGAGTGAAGAGCCAACTGAGACCCTCAGAATAGCTTGAAGATCCCCATCAGTAAGTTTTGCTTTGAACTTTGACTTGCTAAAGTTCACAGTGGAAAAGAGCTTTTCACACAGATAGGTACTCCCCCAAAAAGGCACATGATCCGCTTTAACAACCTGGAAATCTCAGGGAATGTGGAGGATAATGCTCTCATAATTTGTCCATGTTTTTCTGTTTTTCCATTCACCTCCCTGAATTTAGAATTGCACTGAAGATCAATCAGCTCCTTTTAAAGCATTTTTAAAAATAAAATTTACTTTTTTTTTTTTAAAGGGGGGGAGGGGGGGGGGGGAGGTCTTTTCCACTTTAAAGAAAAAAGGCCATCAAAAAAGTTGCCTTTTTTCATAATTTGTCCATGTTTTTCTGTTTTTCCATTCACCTCCCTGAATTTAGAATTGCACTGAAGATCAATCAGCTCCTTTTAAAGCATTTTTAAAAATAAAATTTACTTTTTTTTTTTTTAAAGGGAGGGAGGGGGGGGGGAGGAGGCATCTTCCACTTTAAAGGAAAAAGGCTCAGCAAAAAGTTGCTCTTTGTGTTTTGAAGTCTACAAACACGTGATCAAATTCTTCCTGTAGCTTTGCAATGGCATCAGTACTACGTTACTGAATAGTGTGCCCGAGTCCATGAGTACTTTGCATGTTGTGAAATGGCAAAGGTTTCTCTTAGTAGTTACGCCCCCTATGTGTTCAATGAATTTGAACAAGCTCGTGGTCTAGGGGTTTAGAAAAGAGGGCTAACACAGGTCGATTTTAGGCACACTATTGGCTAAAATGAAGACAATCAGTGCACTATTTAAATGTACTTAATTACATGGAATACTATGACTATGTGAACAAAGATACCCTACATGAAATCTACATATAAAGAAACGAATAAAATTCTAACTATCTAAATCTCACAGTAATAATAAAACACACAATACTATCACTAGTCTAAGTTCCTGGAATTAATATTTCTACTAACTATTAAATGGCCCTAATCTAGTACTAAGCAATTGCAACGGACCGCTGACCACTTATCTCTCTGTCCTCCTCATTTCGTCTACCCCTCTAGGGGCGATGCGTCCAGTCTTATAATAAGGCATATTCATTTCGCGTGCTTGACCATTAAATAGGTCACGGGCAGCTTAAATCGAGGTTGGTGGTGGCCGTGATCAGGTACAGACATCGTGCTCCCTGGCTGTGTTAATCTGACCTGGTCAGTCTAATGGGGTACATAAACAAAAGGGGCCAGGCACGTAACAGTACCATAACACAAGTTTTGTGCAGAATGCCCTGACATTGTCATTGGCAACACTGACAAGCTACCCCTGGTCTTTAACTTCTTGTTGAGTACATTCAGCTCCTGTGTAATGTCAACAAAAAAAGCCGAGTCCATGAGCCATTTGGGATCACTTAGTACAGGAACAACCACCCCATCCGTCTCCATGAAGGCTTTGAAGGTTAAAACGTGTTCATACAGTAGTCAGGAGCAGAAAATATTTATGACTTATTGACGCGAAGGGAAATAGTATTGTAGTTGTAAGGAGCATGCATTTTGATTTTTGTATCGTAGAAATGAAAGGCCTTTTTGACTCAACCTTTTGAAAGTGACCAAACTGACAGGCTCGGAATTTCCCTCACTCGTACTCACTAGCGGGAATTGTAATAGGGATTCTTTGATACTGTGTCAGATTCCTGCGATTTACACATTCTGCAATTTGGTTTTTGCATTACAAACTGACTTTTAAAACTTTTATCAAAAACGCACTTCGGCCGCCATGTTTGTCTCATAACATGAAATAATTTTTTTTTAAATGTAGTCCACCTTAAAAACGTTTTCACCATTCTAATCACCGTCCAGATCTAAACAAACAGAGTTACAATCAGAATTAGACCAGCAGCTGAGATTTGACTGAACCCGTCAGATAGACGGTTATACTTACATACGGATTATAGAGATGAGAATAAGGAGAACGCGCGGGCCGCATTAACACTAAACTTTGCTGTCATGTAGCGGGCCGCATTAACACTAAACTTTGCTGTCATGTAGCGGGCCGCATTAACACTAAACTTTGCTGTCATGTAGCGGGCCGCATTAACACTAAACTAAATTGCACGGACTCATTACTTTCACTCTGCCCCTCTCCCCCCCCCCCTTTTTATTTTTGCCTTGGGAGGTAGACGAATTACAATTAAGTTGGACTTTGAGTCCAAACCTTGACCGACCTTGAGGTTGTACAATAGCAATCTACACCTGTAGGACTCGCCTGCCACCCTGGCCCGTCCTAAGGGGTCAAGTTATATATAGGAACACACGGCACAGCCAGGCAGTCATCGGAGCTTGTTGCCAGTGTGCTAGCCGGGACCATTAAAGCGGTTGCTCCAGGCTTACCAAAAGTGAATAAGGCTCTGACTACAAGACGTCACGCATGAGGGCCACCAAACCTGGAAACTCTACATTCGAAAGTTAACGCAAGTCAAACCTCTACGACTACATCGAACACACATAAGACCTCTGCATCGAATCTGTGTTGAGACTTGTGTCTTGGGAAGGGGGGCAAAGGGGGGGGGGGAGTCCACCCCGGACGAAACTTCTTTCTTATCACCTACGGATATTGATGGGCACCCAACATAAGTTTTTTTCGTTGAAATGGGCAAGGGTTGGGGAAGGGCAAAAAGCTTAGCCTATATCTACGCCACTGGTTGAGACAAACCATCGTGTCTTGTGCTGAAAGGGCCGTAACTTATGGGTGTCCATCTGGTACAACTGGGTGGTCTCCCTTGGAATTATTAACTACGATCATTATAATCATTATATCAAAATTATATTTTAAAAACGAATAACTAAACAAAAGCACGATGGTTGCGCTAGTGTGAGGTGCACAGTGCACTGGTATAAAAGTCGGCAGATTTCAAATATGTTGCGCTTGTGTAATTTATAATACCTAGCTTCATGAGCCATGAACGGTGCTTTGAAGTTACAATAATCCACATGAGCATGCAGTAGGTAATTTAATGAGTTTTTTTAAAACCAGTAATAGACTAAAAGGTGGGGTTTTTTAGGTGCCCCCCCTCCCCGCAACGCCATGCTCACCTGTCCCATTGTCCAACGCAGAGGCGTAGCTAGGGTTAGTGCCGCCTGAGGCGGGCCAAGAATAGTGCTACCCCTTTCACGAAAAGTGTTATGTAGATCAGCGTTTCCCAAACGTGTAAGTTTCACGGACCGGTGAACAAATTTCGAAACTGCCCCAGGGACCGGTGCCAGATTTATTCATTATAATTTCTTTCTATTTAAACATCAATATTCATGCTCTCTGGACCGGTAACGTAAGGCTTGTGGACCGGTGCCGGTCCACGGACCACCGTTTGGGGAGCGCTGATGTAGATGGACGGAAATGTCGCCTCTCCAAATAAGTAAGAGCCAACCCGGCCGGGCCGCCCACTCCGCACCCCCCTTCCTATGTCACTGGTGCAGTGGCACTCATCTTGATTGTGGCACTCATCTTGATTGTGGCACTCATCTTGTGATTGTGGCACTCATCTTGATTGCTTTTGAATCCTTGCAAACGGATTAAAAATCTATAAGCTTCTATGATAAAATTGAATTCATCATAAAAATGAATTGATGATAAATGGGAATTTCTAGCTTTGTATCCCAATTTTCAAACACAAACGACTGCGTTATTTAACGCGTAATTCAACATCCGTTCTTTTTTCTGAACGAGCGTTTTGTCAGTGTTGATAACTTTAGGCTTTCAAGTGCACACTGAATTCATTGTCGACCCTAAACTACACAGTCACAGAGTAGGCGTAGTGTCTAGCTAGACCAAGTGAGCGAATTACAGAATAACAACGGCTAGTTACACCAAGCTAGCGAATAACTACATTACAACTACTGGCTAGAAAGAGCTAGCGAATCACAACATTACAACGGCTAAGAGTAAGACTTACAAAAAACATGTTGCGTTTGTTTACATCCGTCCAATATATTTTCTCGACTTCAGTGATGTGTAGTATAACAATTGGCAATTGGGGCAGTTTTACAAGTCGCATTTGATAATAGTTTTAAAATAAAATGTACTTAACAGACAGTAGCAGTTATAGACACGATATGATGTGTTACACTCCTGGTTCAGCTGTTACACATTGTAGTTTTTGAAACCGGCTAGGACTGCATTGTGATTTACGCGTGACACCGGCGAATGGGATAAACATAGAATCCACATCATGGAACATTGAACAAACTGTCCTTGACCTACTTACGAGCACACGATGGAAATAGTGGAGCGGGCTGGGAAGGGAGACCCGGGGGGGGGGGAGGGGGGAGGGGGATTAGTCCCCATTGACCTGTTCAGGGAGTGTTGGATTGCCGGACATCAAC
>CAXITT010000392.1:332338-373302 GCA_964033795.1 Lymnaea stagnalis | reverse complement strand
TTTTTTTTGGGGGGGGGGGGTTTGTTGGAGGGGGGGGGGGGGGGGGGGGGGGGTGGGCTCCACGGCCGCTCCAGGAAATAAAATAACACAATCTGTTTCAGTTCGATAGGATGATGGGAAGTGGGTCGTTTGGCCGTTCGAAGACTTTGCCACAAACACACGGAAAAACGAAAACTTGACGTAAAGAATTTTAAAATATTTTAAAAACTTTAGTTTAAAAGTCGTTCTTTAGAAGACATGACATAAATTGTCATAAAAAAATTATTTTCTACATTTTAGTGCTCTATTGACAAAAGAATAATGGTACCCGGGTACGAATGGCGGCGCTGCGTGCCTGGGTCCAGTTTGACTCAATACTATTCAGATGTCAATTGTCGTAGTTTATTTTAGTTAAACTGAAGAATTAAGTTTACCAAAATATACTCCATTCAGTTATCTTTCATTTGATTCCTCATTTTGTCTTACAAACCCAACAATAATATTTTAAATCGTTTTTTTTTAAATCCCAAACCCTCACTTCTGGTACCCGGGTACGAATAGTCGCAGCCTAATTATATTGTTTATTTAGTTTGTGGGCATGTAAAAAGTGTGCCATGGCAATGGCAACATACATAGGAGTGTCCACGTCCCTGGACAGCTGTAATTAAAAACTCAATAAAATACTAATCACTGTGCAGGAGATGCCTTTTTTTGTTTGTTTTTGTTGAGATTTTGCCCCATACAGAAATGACACAACATTATGGCTGGCCGCATTTGATAGGTATAGCAATGTCTCAAAAATGTCGTCCATTAATTAGGTAAATTAATGGACGTCCCCAAAGCTGAAATATGTTGTTACTCGCCAAGAATCGGTATATAGATACCGGGTAGCTTTAAACCTAATGAAATCATGTATTTCACAAACGAACTCCCGGGACCTTGTCTCATCCTTGGTAAACACTTCCAGAATACAATATCTTTTTTTTTTTTTTTAAATTCTGCATGTCACAGAGTGTCCTTAAAAGTAAAAGGCACTGCAAAACTGGGGATTTACTTCCCTTGTCACCCAGTTATCGTTCTTTAAGTCAACTTAAAAATACACAAAATTACAAACTTGGCTTTGAACATGGCGAAAACACAGCTTTATACGCATTGGATATCTAGGGAGTTGAATCAATTATACAATTTTTTAAATTTCTGCAGGACCCTATCTGTTACTGTGGAAAATGTTATTTGAATAGTTTTTATTAGTTTAAAAATGGAGTATTTAAATGTACTGACATGTCCGCTACAGCTTTTCATCAAATTTGTTCTTAAAATGTCGAGGTTAATTATTTTAATGGTAAATTATAATGAATAAAATGTCTTTAGTTTTAGTTGGACACTATCTGTTACTGCGTACAATTTTATAACAATAGACTTTTTAGTTTTCAAATGAACTATCTAAATGTACCAATGTGTTGGCGGCAGCAGCTTTTGATCAAAATTGTTCTTAAAAATAGGAAGGTTAATGATTTATTTTAATGACAAATAATACTTAATAGAATGTCTTTAATTTCAGCTGAACCCATTTTATTTGTTACTGTGGAAAATTTTATTACAAAAGCTTTACTAGCTTAAAAATAAAGTAGCTTTTTGTCATTTTCTTTTTTATTTGTAGGTTAATTATTTTAATGATAATTAATAAGGTGTCTCTAAGTTCAGCCGGGCACTGTTACTTTGGAAAAATAGTATTGCTACAGCTTTATTAATTTTAAAATGAAGTTATTTAAATGTACCAATGTCAGCCGCAGTAGTTTTTAGTCCTTTTTGTTATAGGAAATATTAATTAATAAATGTCTTTTATTTCAGCTGGGCACTATTTGTTACTGTGGATAATTGTATTTTAATAGCTTCATTAATTGAAAAATGATGCTATTTTATTTTTATTTTGAATGTCAATGCTAACCACACACACTCCCATATCATTATCTGATCATATTAATTGAATTTTAAAAAATAAAGAATTAAAGTGTATGTTTTATTTTGTTAAAAATGTTTTGTTAGAATCTCCACATAATTAGATGGCTGCACCCTTGAAAACAAAACAAAAAATTTAAAAACTGAATTTTAAATTATTAAAAGTGTTGGGCTAGACCTAAAAAATGGCTTAAATAACACAGATTTAAAAAATCTTAAGTTTTCTTCTATGAGTGATAGAAAGGTAATCTTGGTGTCCATGGAAATCTATATGCCAGCCCTTTCCAAGGTTCTTTTTGTGCAAGTTAGGTGCATTTGAAATTTTTACTTTGAGTACTGCTAGCAAATAAAAGTTTAAAGGCATATTGACAATGATTATGAAACTAAAATACTAGAATCAATTATATAATTGAAGTTGAAGATTACGTTTCTTTATATAGCATGGATTCTGGCAATATGTCATTTTGTGAAGTGATTACATGTATCAATTGTCAATTTAGAGCCATCTTTATGCACTTCATTCATACAGAATTTGAGTTTAATGTAAGTGACCTGTCAAGAATGCCAAACACATTAAGTTTTGAAATTTTTGTTCTTCATGGCGGTTATATCCAACCTTTGCTTTACAAAGACTTTATTGTTAGCCAGTTATCCATTGCTAGCGATAAGCAGTGGAAAATAAAGCAGATAGCCAACCTCTCAACTAATCTTACATTTTTTTTTTTAAATTCTATAATAATAATAGACAAACACAAAAAATAAATATAAAAAACAATTTTTATAGTTTAATTGAGTTTATAATACATTTTTTAACAAATTAATTTTATCCACGGATGAGGAAAACATCTTTCCCATTTTCCTGGGATAAGTGAAACCCATGGAAGTGAGAAACCCTAATAAAAACGCAATGAAGTTGGAAAGGGGAAAATAGAGGATAAGAGTTCTTTGCAACTAAGGACATCAAGATTTTCCTACTTTTCCAAACACAGTTAAGGGGCAAAGATGAGGGGTGGGCACATATTTATGAGGAAAAAAATTTTTATATTTTAAAAATGTGCAAATTTTGGTACAATCATATGTTGAAAAAAAAAAAAAAAAAGTTATTCCTGTAATTTTCCAAAATACTCTCATTCAGAACAAATGCAAATGGTTTAAGAAAATGATTATTTTTAAGGAATGAGAAACTTCCTCAAACTTGTCCTTTATCAAGGAACATGGCATTTGGGTGTGTTAGTGTCTGAGACATGACTGATGTCAACTTAAATGTACAGATTTATGAACAGTAAAATTTGCTTTTGCATATTTGTGAGATTTCAACTATTTAACAATATAATTACAGCACACCATAATGTTTTGTTAACAATACAACATTAATGGAAGCGACCATGACCTTCTGGTCAGAATAAATTTTTTGAGCTGTACGTGTGGCTCAAAATAAAATCTTTTTTGCTGTGCAGCTGATATGGCATGCTCCATGCACTCCTTCAAGTGTGCATATGACATGACCACAGCAGTGCAGGTGAGATTACTACATCATCTGCAGGTGTAAGTGTGTTCAAGAACTGATAATTTCCTACAGTTGATGTCATCTCCAGGTTTAGAAGTTTGCCAAATATAACCGCACTTGAACAGGCGCAACCACTACATGACTCCAAGGCCTGTGATGATCCACCAGTACATCTTGCAGGGGTCATCATGACATGACCTCAAGGCGTGGATTCATCCTGATCACCCAATCTATCATTTCCTCCAGCAGGGTCATTTTGTAATGGCTGTAAATCAAAGCAAATATCAAAATTTTAATTTATAGGCCAAAAAATCTGCAATACCCGGTACTAAATTTACACAACAGCTGCCCTAATTTTTGTATCCACCCTCCAAGTCCTTGAAGACCTAAGTGAAGAACTAAGATTTAAAATTTAAACCTATTAGTTATTTACATCATTCCCTTTTAATTTTAAGCATTTATTAAAGAAACAATTCAGTGTGCTAAGAATTATTTTAAAATACACTAATTGGAAGTCAATTCTTTATGTAAAGTAAAAAAAATAATAAAAAATTTTAAACTTATTCAGAGAATGATGATCTCACCCTGCGATGCCCTGAAGTGTTATCAGCTGTTTATGTAAATCTGTAATGTCATAGGAAGGCTTGAATTCCCCAGCACATTTACAGTGTAGGTTCAAGTTTGTGTCTTTGACCTACAAGTCAAAAATCAAATTAAAAATAGAAATAGGCAAAATTAAAGGGAATCCAGGATTGACTTGGTAAAGTTGTTACCTGCCCTTAAATATCACTTAATCTATAGATACTGCTGCTTTTATAGACTCTAGAGCAAAGTAAAATTCCCCCATGTTAAAACCATTTACTCCAGTCAACACGTACCCCACGGCACTTGTAACAAGAAAGGTCCTGCAAGACGTAAGCCATGGATTTCCTTTGCAGGACATCCACCAAGGTCTGCTCAATCTCAGATGAATCGTACTCACTTCTACACTGAGGACACACCCAGGCACTGCAGGAGAGATTTTAAAATGACACGAGGACTTATTAATCAAGTTCAATTTAAATTTGGCATAATTAAAGTTGATTACATTTTTAACATACATTCAAATAAATTTTATGGCATTGTTTCCAGTAGAATTGATCAAACTCTTAATTACAATTTTTCTTAAACACAGCTTGCTACCTTGCCACATCTCCGCCTTTCTTTTCAGATTCATCACGGCAGAGGTCAAGATCACGAATCTGATTGCAACCTTTGCAGATCATCTGTGAAAAAATTTATAGCGCATTAATGCAACTATTCAGCACAGTAATGTAATTATTCAAATAATTTTTTTTTTTTAAAATGAACCAACAATTGTGGAATTTTTTTTTATTTCAAATTGACTCTTTATAGCCCCTTTTTTCAATTCTTATATTTTATAACTTATAATATTTGTTAGTTGCTGTTTTTAAGAACAGTCCCACTTGTCTGAGCTAGTGACTCCTGACTTTTAGTTATACATAAGCGACGCTAGCTTGTGCTTAGTGCCCCCCCCCCCCCACTAACAGTCCCACTTGTCTGAGCTAGTGACTCCTGACTTTTAGTTATACATAAGCGACGCTAGCTTGTGCTTAGTGCCCCCCCCCCCACACACACACACCCCCACTCCTAAACACATTTTTTAAAAACTAATCCCATTCCAAAGCTTTGATTGTTTCAAGTTAACATTTCACCATCACCAGGTAAGATAAGAAAAGATATTAGTCTTTAAATTAATCCAAATAAATGGAAATGTTTGTTTTTTTAAATTACATAGTATATATACATTTTTAGCACATACATATTCTTTCAAAGAAAAACCTTCTTAAACAATAATAATTTAACACGAGACACCTAAAAGTATTTCTCAAGTGCAAAATCAACAGTCATGTACCAAGGAACTGTCCTAAATAAGTGACAATGTTGACTTAAAGAGTTAGCATTTACATTACCCCGGTATTTTTAAAAATGATTGGTTCATAAGGTTGAATTTCTCAAGCCAATTTCATACATACGTTCATATGTCATAGTCTGATTGAAACAGAACACAAGTCATATTCAAAGTACAACGTAAACTTTATTCCAAGCTTATCTTTCATCTGGTCATACAATACTTCAAACATATATAGTGCAGCTGGCTACTGAAATACAATACAACCTGCTCACGCAACGCTCAGACAGCCATTGTCAAACTGAATGAGCACATACTCAAAGTCAGTCAAGATACCACATAACAGATGCATAATATCACATCATGTATATGCCACAAGCTTTATGGTGTCTAAAACATTCGTAAACACTATCACTGTTCTTACCTCAGGCAAGACAAATGACAAACAAGGGTTGATGAACTCAGCTTGGGGAGAGAACTCCCCAACACCTATCAGTTTCAGCAGGTCTCGCTTCAGTTTTTTCACCTGGATTGTTATGTTACTGTCCAGTGCCAGAACCTGAATAGTCAGAAAAGAATTGTGGTTCAATTATTAGGTCACATAACATGTGAGTGAATTAGTTTTGATGGAATCTTATTTATTTTTTGACATGTGAATTTCAATACAAGAAAATACACTAAATAAATGGTAATAAGGGGGAGATACTGCAATCAGGTTAGCAAAAATGGAAATAATGAAACAATGTATGGGAACACCTGAAACGTTGCGTTAATTATTTTTAGGTTTTCCAATAATTCGTTTCACTCATATCCCTATATAAATGGCAGGGCAATGCTCAGGGTAAAAAGCCTCATGCTTCAAAAGAGTTGTAGGCATTTTGGTTTAAACAGTTATTCCTAAACCTGGGCTATTACCAGGGGTGAGAGATGTTCTTTGGGACAACAAAACTCAAATAAATTTACAAATTGCAGTAGAAATGACTCAAATCAAGATGGATGTCCAGTTACCATGACAACCAAGTCTTGGACCATTATTTGTTTCTTCTGTGCTGCTTCATTTCTAAAAACTTGAATTCTTCATAACAAGATTATTTCATATTTGTTCTGTGCCTTTTATTTTTAAAGTGTACGGTTAATATGACAGGTTACGATGAGCATCATTTGAAAAATATACAAGACACAAGACTGTCTGCATGTTTTTTTGCCGAACGTACCTAACAACAGCTGTATGAGAAGTATCTGTATTGCATTAACTATGAGACATAAACTGATGCTCAGAAACTATTGAAGTTTGGCTGAGACACTTGTGTGTGTGTGTGGGGAGGGGGGGGGGACCAGCTGCTGACACTTCTGACTGCATTGACTGTGTTCTAATAAGAAAATAACCCACACACAAACCTCACAAATACTTTTGACAAATTCTAAGGCTGGATTGGAGAGTTTCAGATGCGACCCTGGCAAGCGTGGGAAAAGGTCACCTTCACCTTCATGTGAAACAGGAAACTTCTTCTTCAGTTTCTGGCTCAATCTACAAATGTCAGGGATATTTCATGAAAAGTTAATGGAAAAATTGAAACATTCTTTGCTTCACATGCTGTTTTTTAATAAGCTAGAAATCTATGACCGTAATTAAATGACTTTAACAAAACTTTATTTCATTGTTTATTGTAAGATAAAATTTGAGCGTTGTTTAGAGTAAATTATTATTTTACTTACGAAAACAGGTGGTGAGTGAGGTCCCCTTGAATTAAGCCTTGTGAGAAAGAAACTATGGAAGGGAGGGTTGTAACATCAACTGGTTTCTGAAGCAGAAAACATAAACAAATATTAATAGAGAGAGAGAGAGAGAGAGAGAGAGAGAGAGAGAGAGAGAGAGAGAGAGAGAGAGCAAGTATGATTGAACAATTTAATTGTTCGTCTGGGTTCACTTGAAAAAAGTTAATTACTTCGCTTTAACCATCTTTGTGTGAGTGTGAGGAAAGAGTTGTAGAAAACATAAACAAATATAAATAGAGAGAGAGAGAGAGAGAGAGAGAGAGAGAGAGAGAGAGAGAGAGAGAGAGAGAGAGCAAGTATGATTGAACAATTTAATTGTTCGTCTGGGTTCACTTGAACAAAGTTAATTACTTCGCTTTAACCATCTTTGTGTGAGTGTGAGGAAAGAGTTGACTGAATTAAACAAAGTTAATTATTTCCCTTTAACCATCTTCGTGTGAGTGTGAGGAAAGACTTGACAGACACACAAACTAACCTGAGTTTGGCTGTTAGATTTCCTCTTGACAGGTGTGTCACCAGGGGTCACCTTAGAGTCTTCCTGAATTTGTTTATACATAGCCATAACATAGCCAGCTACAAGCATCTGTAGATGATATGGAAATATCATAAATATTAAAAATTAAATAATAAATTTAGTTTACAGTAGTTTAATTTCTAAATAAGGAAATATTTAGCTGCATATTTTTTTTTATACTGCACAGACTACAAGATAACAAGACTCAGAATAATCAGTTTTCTGTTTGCTTACAGTGTAAATATTAATAAACTTCCAAGTCCATAAAGACATGTTTATAAAAAAACTAATTTCATTTCTTAAGAACATAATGTAACTAATATAATTATTCAATTTTTTAAACTTAATCAAAGTTAAGTAAATTTTTGTCGTATAAAAATCAGAAGTGTTATAGTTTATTAATGAGGCATAAAACTTACATTAAAATTACTTTGGCATGCACCAGCTTCAGGTAAAAAGCTGGCAATATTCCAGTGCATGTCTGTCCTTGACTGGAATTTCAAACAGTGAGTTTTTAAAATTATTTCTCTTTCTAGGAACAATGTTTGAAAAACTATTATCTTAAGCCTGCCTGTACAATTTTGACTAATTTTAAATTCATAACTTATCAAACTATTTGATAAAAAAGCTTTTTATACTGTTACCAGTTTCTTTTATTTGGTTTAAAGAAAGTCCATTCAAGAGGCAAAAAAAAAATAATCAAATATTAACTTTTGACTCATATCAGCAAAGCTCTTATTAAAAAAATAAAATTCAAGTACCTCAAGGTCATCACCATCATCCTCTTCTTCTCTTTCTTCATCTTCGAGCCTCTCTTTGGGTTCTAGATCACTGAGTTTACCTAACACACCTCCCCTGTTGGCCTAATAAAATATTAAATTATACAACAATAAAACAAATCTGCAACATGCATCTTTATTTAGTTTAAAATCAGAGCATGTATAGTGTAAATATAAAGTCAATTGGTAAACTTCTAATGAGTTGAGAAAGCGAAAAATAAAAAGCTTTTTCTAAATTCGTGTCTGATATGGACAGATTGAAAACAGCCAATGTTTATCACAGGAATAGTTGGCTGCTATTTTCTGTCTCCAATAGCTCAAGTTTTTATTCCTCCTTGCTAACCTTGCTGGGCAAAATGTCCAATCCCCCATAGCTATGCAAAATGTCCAATCCCCCATAGCTGGGCATAAAGTCCAACCCACCATAGCTGGGAAAAAAGTCCAATCCCTCATAGCTGGGAAAAAAGTCTACACCTCATAGCTAAGCAAAAGGTCCAAGTCCCCAATAGCTAGGCAAAAAGTCCAACCCCCCTTAGCTTGGCAAAAAGTCCAACCCCCATAGCTGGGAAAAAAGTCCAATCCCCCATAGCTAGGCAAAAAGTACAATCCACCATAGCTGGGCAAAAAATCCAATACAGCATAGCTGGGGTTGAACACACACATCGGAACCAACCAAGTCCAGGTTAAGAGACAGATGCGGCAGAATTTTAGTAAATGTCAATTTTTACAATATAGTGAAACCTGGCTATAACGCAATAATTGGGGCCCATAAAATCCAATACCCCCCATATATAGCAACAAGACATGGTTGCCTTATAGAAAAGTTTTACAATATTCCTTGAACATAGCTCTGGAACTATTTTAAAGTAGGCGGATGGGTATTTCATTTATTTTAACAAATTTTTTAAAATATTTTTTTAAAATCTCTTGTGGTTGTGGTAGTTTTAGCAGATCTGTGATTGTGTTTGAAAAAATTTGCAAATGAATAAACAAAATTTCACGAGCCATACCACGACTGCGCAATATAGTGGCGTTTCACTGTATGACTATAATGAATAAAAAATATTAATTTTTTTATTTAATGCTTTTCTCAATCTCTACTCACTGGATCCATCCAAATTAAAAACTCCCAACACTTGTCAAAGTCCATGCCGATCATTCTGAAGAGTTCTCTGTTCCTGATCGAGGTCGTGATGTACTCCACGTAGCCTATGGCATCATCAATGCGTCGTTTCTTGGTGCACACAATTAGGCGGTTAAAATTGGCGTGCACTATCACAGACCCTAGTCTCTTGAACTCTGCTATCAACTGCAAGTAAAAAAGCGAGAACTAATTTTACTGCAAATCGTTGATTCTTTCCTTAACGTTATTGGCTCCTCTTACCACAATGTCTATGCCAGATTTCGTATGAAACATTTGAGTTAACATATTGTAGCTATTTCAGTTAATTGAATAAGAGGAATAGTTATATATACATTTATGCTAACTACAAGATTCAAAGATGCTTTTTTTTCTTTTTTAATGTAACAAATCTGAATGTAAATATCTGAACTGAAAAGGCAACTCATTTTCAAATGAACAATCAAACAAACTTATGGAAAAGGAATTTTAACAATTTTACTGTTTACACTAGCTTTTATGTGTTCTGGGTGAACTGGCTGTACAAACAAATTCAACTTTGGGTGATTTTTCCCTTTCAAAATGAAATCAAGAGCTAACCTGGAAATGTTAAAATACTTTTGACTGAAACAGGGTAAAATGTACTTACTAATACAAGAGTTCCCAAACATATGTTGATAACAAACATGTATAACTCTTTAAAAAAAAAATAGCAGTTCAACTTTCAAGAAGAGACCTATCAAACTTGAAGATCTGAGACCACTTGGAGACATGGCCATTACCTGCATAAAAACTTTCTTCATCATGTTATGTAAGGTTCTTCTGAGAGCTGGATCATACAGGAGAGCATTGGGTGAACGAATCCATCTGTAGTCAACAAATTAAATGTGAACATTTTATTAATCTATTATATTCTGAGGATATAGGCCCTACTGAGGAAAATTATCACATGGTGCTTCTGAACCTTGTTAACAAAATAGTGCTTGTATTAAAAAATTGAGCACATATTACAAAACAGAGAACATATTACAAAACAGAGCACAGAATGACCCTTTCAATACACTAAACATAAACAATTTATGGCAGAAATGAAGAATAGTGTTGACCCTTTTTAACTACTTAATTTTCTAAAATTGAAATGATCAAACAAGACAAAACAGTAGTAAACAAGAGCAAAACCAAAGTTGGGAAAGATAAATGATAGCGGTACCTGTAAAAGTTCAGTAGTTGACTGTCAGCATGTTGGTTCTGATAAGATGTGATGTCTTTCAGCCAGCCTTGCACCATCATTTTAAGAATTCTGTAAGGAAAACAAAAACACTCATCTTCAATAGATTTTTATTGAGGGTTTTTATGTGGTTTTTTTTACATGACAGAAGTATATTGTTAGCAATTTTTCTAAATAATGATTATAGGTTTCTCAAATAATGACAAAATAACCAGCAAGTTTGAGTTTGGATTAGACAAATTGCAATTTAAAACAAGCAAAATTAAGGCAATGCATCAATCTGATTAAAAAGATCTACTTTGAAAAAAAAAAAAAATCATTTATCATATTGAATGTCGTTTCCCTGTTACTTAAGCTTCCAATTTTATTTTTTTTAAATTTATATACTTTTCACATTATCCAGGTGCATGAGAGATCAAAAATCAAATTGTTAAAGAGACGTAACTGGCCAGTGAGCCTTGAAGGCAAATCATCTTCATAAAGGACTAAGACCAGACTTGTTGATAGAACCACATAAGTGTGTTACCCGGTAGTAAGTTTTAACTGATCTATGAAGACAAAGGTCAAACCTAAAAGTTGTTGCACAGAGCGCTGTCTCATCATAACTGGCCAGCATCATGGCAGCTCCTTGACCTTGGATCATGTCCTCCAGTGAAGTTTGCGGTGCATCAAAGCTGACAGCGCTAGCGCCCTCTAGTTCATTGATATGCCCAGACTGAAACAAAAACAAATGTAATTGGACATACATCAAAAATTATGTTCATTTCAAATAAGCTGCACCACGAACTGGATGGTGATGAAATTTTTTTTTTTAAAGTTAACGTTTTATGCGAAAGAAAACAAAAAATGCACCTGGGTGGTGCAACAGACTTTAAGAGGGTCACAGGGGATTTTTTCCCCCAATACTGCTAGTGAGATAACCCACCTCAACTATGGTGTTGACCGCAAGGCTGGTCAGCTCCACGTCCACACAGACAGTGCTGTAAGCCCCGGGGTTGTTGATCTCTACAACACTACTCTCCTCTAGCTCCATGCACAGCCTGGTCAAAAAGAGAAAGTAGTCATTAAGTTTAAAAGGTTTACAACTGATAACATTCACAAGTGAGCCAAGGATTAAGCTTCATTTACACACAAACAACAACTCAACCGAAGAAGTTACTTCACAGAATACAGATTGGGGGGTCGGGTGTTTTTAAAGGGGGAAGGGGCAAAGGATTTAAATGGATTGAAATAGACCGCAAAACTGAACTTAGCATTTGAACATTTTGAGCCAAACTAGAGACATGTCTTTGATATGAGCCTTGAATCAAGGAGGACAACTCAAATTGCTAAGAGAAATTTACAAAGGAAAGTCTTCATTTCCTGGTGCGGAAAGTGACCCGGGGGAGGGGGGGGGCGCAATCAAACTGAGCACAAGATGTTATTAGAATTAGTGCCATTCGCCTGCAGAAAAAAACGCTTCTAAAAATCTTCCTTCAAGTTGATAATGTATACAAATTTAAAACAGGGTTCATACAAAATTCAAGCTACAAAATTCACAAACTTTTCCCAAACCTTCAAAGACCTTTTTTTAAAAATTCAAAGACCTAGCGTGTTTATTATCATATAAGGTACTAACGAGAAAAAACAAACAAACTCACCTCATAATAGCATAGATTCAAAAATCTTTACAAAATAAAGTATATACAATATATACATAACATTCAGCTTATCCATGTAGAGAAATCCTTTAGTTTTAGGAAATATAACACATATATGTACAGTGGTATATATACTTGAATCAGCTTAGTGTTCAAATGTAATTTTTATTTGAATTAATAGTTAAATTATCGTTATCATGATGAATCATTAGCTACAGACCAATGAGGAAATGTCCTAGACAAAATATTTTAAATGTCCTGACTGTGCAGCTGTATCCAGAGGCTTTGAAAAATTTCCAGTTCATTGCAGGGCCAAACATAGTCATTTGTAAAAATTCCCTGTGTCCAAGGTCTGTAATAATCGGACTGATTTTTTCGGACATGCTTGCAGCAGTGACATGTCTTAGAAAATGAGATGAATGGAGAAATGATTTACATCCCAGATGCGAACATAAATATCCATTTGCTTGTCTATAAAATGTCTCCAATGAGGGATTCATATTTTGACACATATATTGGGAGCTTGGCTGAGAAGTTGCAGAAGTGGACACCTAAGATAGGTGATAAAGCTGAAGTCTCATCAGATGATTGACATTTTTTAATATTTTCCCCCTGAATACTTGATATAAATATTTCCAGCATAGTGAAGCAGTGATGACTTGTTCAATCATTATCATGATATCTGTCCTGACCATAAGTCTTTAAAGGAACTGTGTGTTGGGCATTATTTTATTGAGCCTTGATCCTGAATAGTGAAACAAAAATAAAAAGTAACGAAAAAAAATATATTATCATATGAATATTATGTTTATAATTTACAGTAAGGCATACACCACATAGACTTTATTATACCCGTCCTAAACTACAGGAATATAGAGTCAGAAGAAATACTAAGATAAGCATATAAAACGGCACAGTCAGGATTTTCCGCAAGGGAATGCATCATTGACCACCCCACCTCACCTTTTTTTGAAGTATCCAAAAAGAACCCCCCCACTCCCCAAAAAAAAAAAAACCTGGCCTACAACACTGGCTTATGAATAATAGTATTATATCATAAAGTATTCACAGAACACGGGAGTGCATAGCTATAAAAAAGGACTATAACTAAGGACTAAGTAACTATATACAGTTATGTTAGGCTCACTGAATCGATGTCATGTCATGTATCAAGTCCAATCAAAAATAGTTTTAGTTTTATTTTATTAACTTTTAAATGAATTTCCGAAGTCAGTCGTCTAGCTAACTAATCTACGCAAAAATAACACCACAAAATAACTTGATCATATAGATCAAGACCTATTTAAAATTAGCCTACTCCATAATGAAGTGTAAAGTGAACTTAAAGTCTTTTTTTTTTTTTTTTAAAGTTAAAGGCTGCTTAGCGCTAATAAAAAAATTACATGTCGGCCGCATACGGTAAAGCGGTTAAAGATCAACTTATGAAGACTACGACATCACAAAGTACGCTAAGCTTAGTCATTTTAAACAGCGCTTGGGCAAGGAGTTTTCTATTTTGAATGGTTATATCACAATTGAAAACTAGGTTCAAATAATTATTTACTATATTTTACACTTTACTTACCCAAACAGTCAAACATCTCTTGATCGGCGATGTCAACAGAAATTAAATATTTCTGGTCAATTGAAGTTGTACGGTATTAGAAACTTGTAGAGCATGAGCAGTTAAGGGAAACCACTCTAGTATTTGGCAAGGTTATTTTTAATAACAGAAAGGCTAATATAGTCTAAATAGACGAGATCGGCCCTTAACATCAATTTTCATGGAATTCAAAGCCAAATTTATTATTATATTTTACAAAATAAAAAATTCCAGACTATCCGGAAAATTTTACTAGAAGTAGAAGACCCATTTTGCCGGTTTTCAAGACCGGGAAAATTTTTCAATAAATTCTCGACTATTTCTCTTTCTCCAGACTGATAATACTGATAGCTTACTGGTTAACAGTAATTTGATTGGCTTAAACAAATCAACCGACCAATGAACTAATTTCTTTTTTCCAGGATTACGGATCATTAAGAAATGTGCACTGCACAGCGCATGGCAGTCAAATTGGAAACATGTTTTTTCTTGATTTTTAAAAAACCTTTTTTTTGTCGTTTTTTTTTTTCCTTTTGAATTTTTTAAAATCATTTTACCCAAACTTTCAAAGACTGTGACGTTTTTTGACAATTTTTCCAAACTTTCCGGGCCCTGGAAATATTATTTTATTTTCCCCAAACCTTCAAAGACCTTCCAAGACCGTGCGAACCCTGTTAAAAACCTACAGGAAAATTGCTCATTTCAAAATGAATTATTTCCTATCTCATTCAGATATTGTATAATTTTTTTTTTTAAATCTCAACCAGAAAAAAAAAAATAATTCACAAACCTGTTGTCATCTGCTTCCTTCCCGCCTAGATCAGGTCGATTCGTGCAGGACGCCCACAAGATATGGTTGTGTTTCATTGCAAGACGTGCCAGAAACAGATCACATCCAAAAAGGTATAAATCTTGGGGCAGATTCCCCACTGGGACGTGAAGGTAGCGGGCATGTTCAAGTTGAGACTAAAACAAGAAAAGCAATAATTATCTTTCGAGCTTTGACACAATGTCCAGCTATGACACAATGTCCAGCAATGACACAATGTCTTGCTATGACACAATGTCCAGCCATGACTCAATGTCTTGCTATGACACAATGTCCAGCCATGACACAATGTCTTGCTATGACACAATGTCTTGCTATGACACAATGTCCAGCTATGACACAATGTCTTGCTATGACACAATATCCAGCCATGACACAATGTCTTGCTATGACACAATGTCCAGCCATGACACAATGCTTCCTACATTTTCTTTTAATTGTTATTTCAGACAAATGATAAAAATGTTTTGCCAATTTGTTAAGTACATTTTATTATATTCAAGTACATTTCATGACTGGTTGATCTATTGGAACATGTTTAAGTTAAAACAAAAGTTGTCACAGAAATGATGAATCTCATAACAAATCAAAATTTTCAGAAGTTAAAACTGTGTCTCCAATATTAACATAAGAAATGTTATCTCATTTTGTTCTTCTTTGCTTATGCGTTCTCCAGCACAGCTCACCTGTATGTAAATGGTACTGTTGACATAATGAAGTAGCATACGTTTTGAGCCGACCCTCTGCCAATCCAGGACATTGTACAGTGTTGGGCCATCAGTGGACTGAATGGGGACAAGAGGAAACTGGGCAAGCTCTGGCAGAAGCCTGGTCAGATGACCTAAATCTGAACAATCAATAAGGATGCGTTAGCATGATAGTAACAGGCAATGAGACCACGGCTTGGCTAAACGTCCAACCAATTTTCCTTAATTAACTGCTTTCAAGTAACAGGAATTAGTTAAGTATCGATACACAATGTTTCAATGAAAATTTCTTTTAAGACCTTAATAATTTTGTGAGAAATGCACGCAACCCATTTCAGAGCTACAATTATTTAGTTAAAATGACGTTTTACCAAAAGGACTCTGGACGGCAATGAAGGTTGGTCCCCGCTTCTCTCTCTTGTAATCCACGAGCACTCGCTGCAGCTGTGCAAATTTTTGTCTCTCGTTGGCTGTCTTATCCAGGAACACGTTGAAGCTGAGACCCGCAGGGGGTAGCATTTCTTCATTCGTGACTTGGGTCAGCCTGCCCAGGAAAGGGGTTAAGATATCCAGTTTTTTTTTTTTTTTTAAATGAATAAACTAAGCAGAGATGCACTTTTAAAGGTATGTTGACCAGGTGGAGACAAACTTGAATGATTTGAAGGATAATAAATGAAAGACTGGGCTCAAGCTGTGTGAAGGAAATAGCAAAACAAGGAATGTGGATTCTTGGAAGACAGGACAATTAAAGAAGAACCTTTTGGCCAAGAGCCATCCTCAGCAGACAGGACAAAGGAAGAAACAACAGGACAAAGGAAGAAACAACAGGACAAAGAAAGTTGTTCAAAAACTTAAGTGTTCAACATTAATATTATTGCTGGAAGTTGGGATTTCCAAAACCAAGATCACAGAGAAAAATAAGATTTGAAATTGGGTTTGTATTCCTCAATACTGTTTAAGCGCAGCGTCTTCACCTGACATCTACATGAAAGGAAAACTCTGTGAAAAAGTTATGCAGCATTAACACATAATTTTAATCTCTAAGGAAATTTAATGTCTATGTTTATCTTAAATTTATGGAAACATCCCATACTTGTCAAAGAAAAATAAGAGAATTTGATATTCACCATATCTGTTGGAGAGATTACTTAGGCATGACAACAACTCTATAAAATGGCATTTTAAACTCAAAATAAATAAAAAAGGCATCATCAATTTTTTTTTTTAAATTAAAAGATGAATAAAACAAAAGTGCGGCTCACTTTGAGTTTCTTTCCGCAGTGTACATGGGTCCCAAACTCGGCATCTGATCACCTATCGCGGTATCGAACACAAAAATTGAGGCAGCTTTTCCAGCTGGGTTGAATAGACCGAAGATGGCCTTGTTGCCACTGAAAAGTTCAGAATAAAATTTTCATTCTTTTGAAAAATAAAAAAATAAAATAAAATGAGAAACAAAGCTATGAAATAGAACTACATTAATGGATATTATAAAATGGATAAGAGACATAGCCAGGTGAATGAAGGGAAACACACACACAAAAAAACTTTTGGATAAAAAATACAAATCTGTAACATCCTTGGGAAATACCCTCCCCAACCACTGTAGACACAGATGAAGAATTTTTAAATATTTAATTAACCATTTTTCACTTCAACAAAGCAGCAAGTCTTTGTTTTTGGTAAATCTAAATGCAAAAACCTACCATTTATGATGATAGAGGTACATGTGTTTTATAGAGCCCTGATTCAGATAAGGAAACTGAGCCACACTACGAAAGTTGAGGCTGTAAAGATCAAATGTGTCTGTTTCCTGTGGAGATTTGCAAATCACCTATATCAGACAGGTGCACAAGAGAAGACAGGTACATAAGACAGGTGCATAAGACAGGTGTACAAGACAGGTGAATAAGACAGGTGCACAGACAGGTACATAAGAAAGGTGCATAAGATAAGTGCATAAAAAAAGTATCAACATTTCAAATCTTCACAAAGTTATAACAAAAACATAATTAACTTTGGATCATTTCATATTTCCAATATCTCAAAAGCAGTCAATAAGTAACTATTTAATTAATCAATACAATTTAAAAGAAAAGAAAATGACAGAAGTGAAGGGGTGTTAATGGAAGAAATATGAACCAAACAAAATGACCCACTCTTCCATCCATGCTCCTGGCAAAGTCTCGATTGACTGTTGCCACACACCCTAGCTTAACTATGGCACGGAAGTCTAGAGGAACCTGGGTCTCATAAACACCTTCAATGTCTGGTGAGGACAGGTCAGCTGTGATGTCGCTGAGGGTAAGCAAAAAAAAAAAAAAATAATAATTTAAAAAGCTGTCATTTAAAAGTTTGTTTTTAAGAAATGATTTGGTGTTAAAGTAAGAATAAGACAAAGATATCATTGCTACTTACTTGATATGTTTAATGTAAATGTGCTCAGGTACATCGTACTGATACAAATTAAAAACTGGATGAGATCTTGGCAGTGTTCTGTGGACTTTTTTCCACACTGAAATTAGAAGGGGAGAAATGCAATGAAATGAACAATTTCCACTTATTAGCTTAGTTATTACAAATTACTCCCAAACATTTTCATTTAATTACTTTGATTTCTATCTCCCATCAGTTTTTCCACTTAGAATACAATTTAAAATCTAATACAATAACTTCATCAAAAAGTAATCAAGGGAAATTAAATATTGGTATGCTAAGGCTTGCAAAATTAAACAAGACAATAGATCTCACGATTTATCTGAAAATTCTTTCTTCTGCAACAATAAAAACCACAATAACATTATACAACAAGACAAAAATGTTTTTCAAGCAACTGACTTTGCGCCAGCAATTTTTTTTTAAAAATCAAAGAGAGGGTTCTCATGAAAAGGGGATTCCAGATTTTTATCGGCCAGTGCCAGTGTCCCTCAACAATACTACATCATTGCAAAGCAATGGACAATGCTTCATTTAGATTTACTACCTCATAGTTATGTCAGTTATTAAATTTACTCAGCAGAATAACATCCATACTAATATTCAAGTCACGTACTCGCCCCTTCTCCTTCTTTCTGTGTTTTCTGGTTGACATAAAATGTACGAGGGACGTTGAGTTTAAGGGCATGTAAGTCTGACCCGATCAGGGCCCACAGCCTGAACTGACCAGGAATGGATGTCTCCATAATCTATAATGAAACATTGAAAAAACTTACTCTATTTTTTAACAAAGGTTCTATTAAAGATTAAATGTAATGTGCAGCATGATTTGGCATGAAATAAATGTTCTGAAGTTTAAAACAATTTCTTTGCCTGGATCCAAACTTAACTGTGCAAAATGATATGGATTTTCTTTACATCTGTGTTTATGCCATTTATTATTCTAAAGTCGGTGGCCCATGAGTAACTAAAGGGGATGAAAAAAATTTCTGGTAGTAAAGAGTAAAATGTTAAAAATTAAATACAAACTTGAAAGTTAAACGTGGATTTTCATCTCAAGTTTTGTGCTCGTTTGGTCATCAAACCAAGATTTTTTAAGACTTAAAGTTAGTTCCCCTAGGGATTCTCAACATTTACCTGAACTATTTGCCAGGGCATGTCCATCATTGTTCTGGCTGTTTTTCTCAAAAATCCACTCAGATTACTGCTGGGTCCCATCCTAACCCCCACGTGGAAGTCATTGTCATCCATTCTCCTTCTCTTACTCTCCTGACGTATCTGCTTTTGAATGACCCATTTTTTCTTCTGGTACTCAACCCAAATGTTACGCTCTTCCTAAAGATTGGATGAGAAAAATTTAAGACATACATGAGTGTAGGCTTGCTTTCATTATAAGCATGGACAGATTATCATTTCATAAACACTGGCAGATTATGTTTCATAAGCACAGACTTTTTTCCAAAATTAATACTTATGATTTTAATCTTCCTTAAAGAAAGGACACATCTTATAGACCGTCCAGTGTGATCCCTGCCTGTATAATCAGCAGATGTATAGTGAAGCTAAATAATACAGAAATATAAATATTTTCCAACTTTCTATGGATAAATCATTGAGATGACTAAATCATAGATCAGATCTTCAACTGTGGCACCAACCTTAGTTTTTCCAATAGGAGGCATCGGCCCAAGAACCTCCCTCCAATTCTGTGGCCCTTCCTGATTGGCTGTTTCATCTTCTGATTGGTTTCGTTTCCTTTTGTTAGCCACTGCCAATCTCCCTTGGGCGGCCACTGATTTTGGATGGATGGCAATGTCCTCAATATCACCAACAGCTTGCTGTTCAGATGAGTCCTCTTCTTCCTCTATATCCTCTGGAATCTGTAAAAGTAGTTCAAATAAGATCATAACCAAAGTAAAGCTAATATACAGGGTATAATATTAGCTTTTAGTTTGTCAAACTAAAATGTATTTAAAATGTTACAGATGAACTATTTCTAAAAAAAAGATGAAGCCCCATTCATTTGATTACATAAATAGTATAAGACCTTGTTATATTTTTTTTAAATGCTTCAACTGACCACTGTCCAAATAACTGACCTGCTTTGGCTTAGGTGCAAAAATGTCATTGATTTTTTTCTGTTTAAAGACATCATTTCTCTCAAGTAATTTTTTTCTCAACCAGTCAGGGTGGGGAATCCTAGGAACTGGATTGGAAACCTAAAAACAAAATTTTTTTTTTTTTTAGATTTAAAGCAAACTCATAGCATGTTTAACATTTTTTTTTTGTTTAAACTGATTTCAAAAGTTGAAATTATATTAAGAGTGGAATAATTTTATAATGTGCAATGATAGATCTGAAGAGTACAAAATGAATCAGGTGACTCTGCAAATAGCACTAATCATTTAATAAAATTTTAAGTTAAGAAAATAATGCTGATAACAAAACATGCAAAAATAAAAGAAAGAAATTCTTTTTAATGAATATAGAGTAAAAAATGTAGTAGTCATCTTGAACATTTTATATATGAAAGATCATTAAGTTTAAAATTTAAAATAGAAATAAGACTCACCGACTGGAGAGCTGCAGGAATTGTGATAATTTTCTGAATACAGCCACCAAGACGTTCCACATAATATTCCCAGTCCAAAATCTGAAACAAAATCCTCAGTTTTATGTATAAAATGGGTCAGAGTCATATTTTTAAAAAAAAAAAGAATCATTCTTTAATTTAATAACTTATTTTCTCCTTTGCAGGAAATAAAAGCCTGCAGCAAAAACACAGCAACTTCCAAGTGAGGTCTCTACCATTAAGAGCAGGACTAGATGCCCAAAACTAAAGTTCTGGAACATGCCAAAATATGCAACCTATTCTACACCCTCAGCTAGGTTAAGTCACGTGAAGAGAATGAATACAGGTCACATCCCAGAATGACCTTTTGTACAGGGAAAAGGCAGATGGGGCAAGCCCAATAGGAAGGCAGTGTTTGTTCTTTAAAAAGAAAGATCTAAAGCCGACCAGCATCAATGCCAATGAATGAGAGAATATAGTTGAACACTGTTCTAGTTTGAAAACAGCACTTAAAAAGGGTAGAGGAAGTGGGAAATGGAGTACGGAAAACAGAAAGGATAAAGAGCAACAGTTTTGGTTGTGTTAATGGAATTTTTCTTACATCTCTTATATCAAGGTTGGAAGCATCAGAAACTTTGAGCCACTTCTTCAGGTAATGGCGCCTCACTGTTGGCTCTGCCTGGAAAATGGCAAGTGGGATGGCTCTTTCGGTAACTGGGCAGCCCTCTGGTTTCTTGGAAATCACAAATCTGCAAGCAAGGCCTGTGTCTTTAACCATCTGATCACCAAGAAACTGAAAGAATTGAAGACAAAAGATAAATTTGAGATCTTCAATTACACTTAGATTTTTTTTATTTTAAGCTGCAAAGCCTTCAAAACTACATAGAGTTTAAGTAAAAATATTTTTTTAATTTAAAAATCTGAGTTTCTCAAAGAATTCAACTCAAATGAGTATTACACAAAAATTTAGAAATTACAGACTACATAAGTTAATTTTTTTCTCAAAATTCATAGACCATTAAGAGATGTTGAAATTATTCACCTCTGCCAGTCTTTTTGCTGTGCTGATAGACGTAGATTTCTGACTTCCATAGTCTTCCAGCTTCTTTGACATGCTGCGATTTTCAGCAATCAGCTCAAACAGTTCAGAATCTGGCATATTTGCTGCCTAAAAAATTGGAGGGAGAGAAAATTAACTTTGTAAGAACTATTGAAGAAAATGATTGATACATATGTCAATCTAAAATCATACATGTGAAGAAAATGATTGATACATATGGCAATCTAAAATCATACATGACCAAGTGATTGGCCAAAAGCTTTGATGGCAATGTTTAAATATTGATGAATATTTAATGACACATAAATAGAATACCAGTAACTTAACAGTTGTCAAAATGTTCATTTCAGAAAACGTATTTGAAAGCAACTGAGCTGTATAAAATTGACATAGTATTTTATTTTTCAATGCTCAAATTTTTTTTCAAGAAAACAGCAAATATATATGGCAATCCATTTTTAAATTCTAGAAGATAAGACTAACAACATCATTTAAACATAGAAACCCAACTTGTTGCACCAAAGATATACAATATTTAATTTACCTTGCTATACAACACATCTAACCAGTAATCCGCAACCTTTGCCACAGCTGAGTAACATTCATCCAAAGTGTTGCCCTTGAGAAAAGCCTCAAACACAGATGACTGGAATATCTTGATCAGTTCTAGTTCTCCACGGCGCTTCACCTCGAACCCCTGAAATTACAGGCTCAGTTATAAAACTTCTCAAGCTGGGCCCACACCTGGCCACATCAGTTCTTGCTTTATTCCTTCTGGGTTTAAATTGCAAAACATTATTAGGTCTATCTGAATCCTCAACATTCGAAAGAGTTTTAGTTCTAAGCTTCAATATGTGTGAACATAAAAGATTTTTTATTGTTACGGTACAAATTAATTCAGAAACATTTACAATTATTTTTCTCCCTGTAACAAGTCATGATAGCTTCATCTTGCCTACAATATTTGAAATAAATTATTTACATTACAGGGAGGTGTTCTGTGTGTGAGGTGGCAAGACAGTGAGGCACAATGAAACCTCAATTCTAACTTATTATTTCATATGGGGGTGGGCATGTTGTTTGTGTACATAGAGCTGGGAGAAGGAATGAAATATTTTAAGCATTAAGAATACCTTGAGTTCAGCTAAAGAGCCATCAAAGTTAAACACAGCATATCTCTTTTTCAGTTTCTTTCCTTCTTCCTTGGATGCTGGCAGGATCATAGCAAGGTAGGGACCATCCACTTCAAAAAAGATTGAGTTCTCACTGCGAGTTTTGTAGGTCAGAGTGGCGGGATCTGTCAGCTCCTGGTACTGATCATTGGTGAAGTGGTCCTGAAGTAGAACATTTCCAACCATCAAGCTACTGTATTAATACATTGAATTTTGGAATTTTGCGGAAATGACTTCAATCAGTTTACTGCATTGTAGTTTAGTTTAATATTAAGTTTGTACACTGAATATCAGAGGTAAATTAGGTCTTGCTTCTAACCTTGACCATGGAGTTCAACATGGCACCTGCATAAGAAATGGTCACTTTGGGCTTCTTTGGGTTATTGGTTTTAAATATGAAATTTTCTGGGAAGCTGGCAGGCAGAACACACCAGATACCATCAGTGTCCAGTTCTAATGGACGTCTACAAATAAATTGATAAATAAGAAGAAGTCTTTATATCAGCATTAGATAAATCATGGAAGGAAATTAGAGCTTTCTCCACATATATATATTTTTTATATTTTAAATAATAGAGAATATTTAGAAATAGATTGACAAAGTTAATTACTTCATTGCTGTGACAACCAGCATGCGGTAATTTTTACCAAAGAGTTGAAAACAAATTCTTTTTAAATCATTATTAAAAAATATTGGATTTCAAACATTGAAATAAATAAGTTATGAACATCAATTTGTAGCTAGAGAAAAAAACAACAAGTTAATAATTTAGTTATGATTTTTTTTTTATAAATGACCTGAACTTAAAAAATATAAGTAAAAATCAAGTTCAAAGAAAATGGACGCACTTGGTGAAGAAAACAATAATCAAGAAAACTGTATCTACATTTTTTATTTTAAATATATATATTTCCCACTTTAAAATAACTACTTGTTAGTTTGTTAGTTACCCAATCTGCTCCACTATTTCCCTGGCCTTGGTAATGATGTTTGCACCAGTGAAGCACACGATCCCAGCCATCTCCATGCTATACCACCTGGCCCTAATTGCATTCCATTATAAAAAAAAAAAAGTTAAGGTATTTTTAAAAAAATATATAAATGTTATAGTTATATTAACTGAGAAACATCTTTTTATTAAAAATGCCTAATTGATTGCAAGTTCAGTCTGGTCAGCAGCTGGTGGAAGGTTATTACCATTCTGCAGAAAATCTATGAAGATCAAACTATTTCAATCAAAATTTCGTTACAAAAAAAGTTTACCTCTTTTTTTTAAAACCATAGGTATGGGGTTTCCATTAAGGAAATCCACATATTTCACCCCACTCCCCAATGTCCATACTATCGCTAATGCAAGTTTCTCTTTCTCTCTCTCTCTCTCACTCCGCCCCCTCCCCCTTGAAGAAAACGTTATAGCCCAAACTAAAACCCTTTTTTCCATTAGTAATTAGTACTTTGTATTGCTACTATCTTCCCTTGACAAAACTTAGACCCAGCTTATCCTAAATGGAAGATTGATGCATAATGTTAAATCATCCCTTATAATTAGGATATCATTGAAAGGTGGCAGTTCCCTTTAACAAAATGCTGTACCCTCAACTCAGTGTAGGGCTGATATAATATATCCATAAATTGTTGCATATTCCTCATGAATTGTTGTATATTTAACTTACCCCTTTCTCATGACATATCCATAGAATGAGTTGAGAATACATTTGTGAGCCAGTTGCAGTGAATCATACAACACAAGCAGGCCATTGGCTCTCTTTATTTCTGCAGCATCATTTTTCTTCTCAGCTTCTGTTAGCTTGTTTTTCCAGACTTTGGTCAGATCTGAAGATGGGACACGAACCTGGCATATTATACTAAATTTTACAAGAATAAGAGTAATTTAAATAATGATTACAATATCCATAGCATAAATATTTTGTTTACACTAAATAACAATCACATAAATCAAAAATAATATTTCTTTTACATTTGTATGCCAGGTAATTCAACTTTATCAGTGCTGAACTACTACAACCTTTGAACTCATATCTCCTGTCTCTGAAAGCCCTGACAGTGTCCACATAGAAACTGTTTTCCTTCTGACAAATCGTGGACACACGCTGCTCCATTCTTGTTGTGTGGACTTTTTTGTATGCCTTGCGACAATAGTCTAAAAAAGAGAGTATTTATCTTAACCAGTCTAAAAAAGAGAGTATGTATATTAACAACCTTGTTGTCCTGTGAAATTTTAAAAATGTATACAATTTTAGGACTTTGGATTCCAAACGTTTTATACATAGTTTGCTTGTTGGATTTTCTTCTTCAGTAAATGAAGCAATATCTTAAATGTCTGTGTACAAAGACTTTAACAGACAATGTTAGTATATGCTCTGTAATATATGTAAGTATTACATATAATTTTCTACACTGATATGTATGACAAAGATTTTAGTTTAAAATAGTTTAGTTTTTAATTCAGCATTTGCTTCACACGAAGTTTTTCTTTTACAAGTTTGGCCATAAATTTCTTTCATCCTAGGTTCAAATTCTACCTTTCATCCTAGGTTCAAATTCTACCTTTCATCCTAGGCTCAAATTCTTCAACTGTTCCTGGACTTACCTCCAAGTCTCTTCTTCTCTATTGCAGCTTGCTCCTCTTTGGGAAGTTCATGGAATGCTCGCTGGGGACCATCAGGATACAAGGGATGAAATTTTTCATTTTCCAACTGTTGCTGAATACGATAGAACTCATTTCTTGTGGCGGGCACTAGGAGTTATTAAAACTATTCATGAAATACAATCATTGGCATAAAAAAAAAAAAAAAACAGCTGTATTTAGTTTAGGTTCATAATAATTCTTGTTACCTAATTACATCTATGAAAGTGAAGACTAATTAAATCAAATTTCTCTATACACGTACTGAATTCTCCTCTCCACATCCATGGCATGTTTCTCTGACATTTTGCTCCTGGCTTGTTGAAATCACAGGCTGCACACGTTTCCTCATTCACAATGGCTGGTGGCTAAAGGAGTATGTATTGTAAAGTTAGTCCCAGTTTTTAACGAATAGAAACATTATAAAAAAGATCAAGGCAATACACCTTTATTTTAATTGAATATAAGGGAGATCAAGATTCAAAACATGATGACACTTACCACGATTGCCCCAATTTATTTTTGTACAAACCTGGAGTCTGTTAGTGAGAATAATGTTGGGATACATGGCCCCCACATCAAGATGGTAAATGATTGGGTTCTCCAGTCTGTTTGGGCAGTCCCGCAACTGAGCAAGTTTTTCTTTTATTTCACCACATACCTTAATATCAGACAGAAAAACGTTTTTGAAAAATAAATTCTTTCTCCCCAAAAATAAACAGCAATATATAAGCTTGCTTTAAGGTAACTGAAACAAGTGTTTTAAAATATTTTAACTATTTTGTAGCGCAATTGGAAATTGTTTCAAATTCACCTCTTCAAAATTGATCACAGAAGACAGGGAAACTTTCTCTTCCTCTTCCAAAGCATGCTTTAAGGTTTTCTCAACTGTGTCATGGAGCATTTGGAATGCTGCAGGGACCTAGAAGTTAAATATGTTTTATATTTTCTTTGAGTCATGGGCTTAAATTACAAGAATGAACACAAAGGCTGCATTTGCTAATAATGTTAGCTACTTAAGGCATAATAAATATAGACAATTTATAGAGTTTTAAATCTACATTTATAAAAAAAATGTTTTGCACATAAAAAAATATGTTTTGCAAGGAATTTTCTAGTGACCATAGGCAAAAATATCTTACTACTGTTTTTATGTACCCACTAGACAATTCCTCTCATCTGACAGTGGCAAACTTTCGATACCACATGTTTGTCTTGAGACGTACGACGGGCGAACTTTCGCATTTGCTGGCCCAACAATTTAGAACACCCTTCCTATCGCTCTCAGAAACAGCCAGACACTGGAGTCTTTCAAAACTGATTTGAAGACTTATCTGTTTCGCAAACACCTGCTGGGGTGATGATTTTGTCTATCTGGCTACTATCTTGTACATGTATATTGGCCTGTGTTGTTTATGGTTGCCAGGTATGAAAGACTTAGAATGGGTATTCTCATATGTAGTTTTTGTAATGTTGCGTTTTGTACTTCAATGTGGTATGTACCGCGCTTGGAGCCTTTGGAGATGAAGCGTGATTTTCAAATAATCTTTATTATTATTATTATTATATATATCTTGAAGTTTTCCTAACTGTTACATACCATACGAAAACGACAAGGCAAGTCAGCTCTGAAAACACCTGACTCTAGAGCCTCGACATGCCCCCCAACGTAAGTTTCAGAATCAAGGACATGCCCATCATCGGTCATCTTGTTGAGGATGGACTCCTGCTTGTTTGGGTAAACGATGTTAGCGTGGTAAGCTTGCACCATCAACAGGACCTCACACAAAGTCCCAGAGCCCTTTCTTAAAACCTGTAAACCAAAAATTGACATCCTTTCATAAGAAGTTATGTTCCAAGTTTTTAACACATCAAAATTTGAACCCTGTTCAGACCAGTTTCAAATACCACAGTGATTAAAACCCTAATTTTTTATTAGTTATATGTCGCTGAAGCCTGGTGATCTAAAACAAGATTTTATCCATCATTTGTAGTGAAATTTATTTCAGATGTTCACACTAGATTTTGTTTAAAAAATCTTAAGATCTATTTATCATAAAATATTTATTTATAAAACAACGATGTTGCAAGTACAAATAAAAAAACTATGAGATTTTTAACTTGAGTTTACTGAAATGTTCGCTTATTTCTTTTTAAATAACGTTTGCCTAAAAATTTAGACCACACAGAGACGGACACAGAGACAGACCTCATCAGGCTCCATTGGAATAATAGTACAGAGGGCAAAGATGAAAGGATGCACATATTTCATGTAGAGGTAATAAGTGGCCACAGCATCTGATACTGAGTAGTTGGCCAACACCTGGAAACATCAAGAAATCATTTACAGCAATAGAGCTGAGCCAAATGAAAGTGGTCCCAGGAGTCAATACCACAGAGTGGATTATACACTTAAACACTTTTTTTTAAAACTATTATTTTACTGATATATTAACTGTATTTTCTATTCAATCAATACAGAAAAATATTAACGTTTCAACTGCGTTCACTTGGCATATGTTAGTTACCTTTATTATAATGTCACCCTATTTTAATTATTAACAAGCATTATTTGGATAAACTTCTGCTCAAGACCCCATGATTTGATGTTAAAAGAGATTTTCCAATAAGTCAGCAAATAAGAAAACTAGCATTATGCTATTTTGAAATAAGAGAAGCTAATTTAGTACCACCATAAGAAATTATTCTGACCTGTGGCTGCTCACTAGCCATCCGGCACATTTCTTCTGGGTCAAGTTCTACAGGATCATAACGAAGCTTTGCCTGGTAATTGTAAACATTGCTTAAATGCTAGCAGTCTATATTCTAAAACCAGTCAATGATATTTGGAATGCATTAAATAGTAGTTAAAAAAAACACAAATCATTACAATTTTTAACTGTTACACAAAGCTGATTTAAAATGATAAAATGAATGACAATTCACTGACAAAATATATTTTTAATATTTAAAGTTACAAAAAATTCAAATTGAATTTGCACAATGTAAAAAAATATTTTAAACTGAGATAAAAAGAGGGGAATAAAAGAAAGAGATTTCTTGATGGCATTGGCCCCCACAGAATGATGATGTAAACAACACCTGTATACCTTAGCGACAGCTTTCAAACCTTGGCTTCCCATGGGCAGGTAACTATCACGTTTGACCCATCTGTAAATCAGAACAGGAGATTTGATGAGTTTATATTTTTCTCTCATCACAATAAGATAAAAAAACTCTTTGCATAACAACCTCAGTGAGCCCACATCCACATTAGTACCACTTCATACATTATAACGGTGAAACTCCCCTCAATGCTAAATAGAACCATTTGTGTATGCAGTCTCACCTAAAGCAATCCATATGTGAGGCAGGACGACTTTTATATTCACCCTGTGAATCTTTTTGGAAGCCAATCTCATGGAACATATCAATGTCATGTATGGCTGCCCTAGTCTCCACAAATGGCCTGATAAGAAGAATTTTAAAGAACTATCATAATACAAATCGGTCATGAATTTTTATTTTTCAGTTTCTTTATTTTTAAAGTATAATATTATCCGCAAAATAAAAAAACAAATTTAAGTTATAAATAATTGACATGCGTGCAAAGGTATATTACATTTTGTAAATAGCCTACTTCATGAAAGTTTAAATGTAGTTTAGATATTTATTTTAGATATTATAAAACATCAGCTTTTAAATTAATTTTTTAAATTACCAGACTTAATAAAGAATAAATAAAATACAAAGATGATTTAAAATGATAAAACGAATGCTAATTCACTGACAACAAGAAACAAGACAACACACAAGTAGGAAAAAAGAACAGTTATTTGATCATAACACTCAATATAACATGCTACGAAAAACTATGAGTTAAAATAAAAATCTTATAGATATATTTACCAATCAAAGAAGTCCCCATTGTAAGTGGAGACTATATGTGGCTTTACTTCTTGAATATGCTCAAAAAACTTTTGTATCAGACTTTTCTGTTAAATAAAACAATATAATGAAATCTTATTGTATGCATCCTCTCAATATATCTAGGCCAAATAATACTGCATAGAATTCAATATATCTATGCCAAATAATACTGCATAGAATTCAATATATCTATGCCAAATAATACTGCATAGAATTCAATATATATATGCCAAATAATACTGCATAGAATTCAATATATCTATGCCAAATAATACTGCATAGAATTCAATAAATCTATGCCAAATAATACTGCATAGAATTTGTTATAAAATCATAGTCATTGCATTTAACTTTTTAAAAAAAATTTAATTAAAAGACTTGTAGATATTAAAACGTGGTATTTTATTATGATAAAGTCGTTTGTTAAATCCATCCATCCCTGTGGCACTACAGCCCATGTAGGGCTTTGGCCTGCCTCACTACTCCCTTCCACTCAGACCTAACTAGTGCTTTTTTAAATAAGTTTGAAAAATTATTTTTGTTTTATTTGACAAACCTCATCTGGCATATTAAAAACAATGAAAGGTCCCTCAAACTCTGGCCTTGGTGTGTATTCAAAGTCTTCAACTTTTTGGGACACTATTTCACTATTGCAGATAAGATAGCCCTGGTAAAAATGTATTATCAACTTGATGATAAATGTATGCATATTATATTTATTAATTTTTAAAAAAAAAAATATTATACAAATATATTTGGATCCTCAAACAAACTCCAGTTGTTATGGTAATTGTTGACCATTGAAGATCTCTATTGTAACAGCATTTTATTGACAGGATATGCTGGTGATTTTATTATTAATTTAATTACACTTGCTGCTTACTTGGCCATCTATCATGTAGGATATCATAATTATTTGATCAGTTTGGGCATCAGGAAATTTCAGAGGCAATTTGGTTGTCTCAATGTCAAAAGCCAACACAATAGGATCCTGAAATTCATGAAATGTACAAATTTAATGCAACAAGCAGAACAGAAAAAATATCTATAACTGCGTGGCTTGAGCAGATATAATAGAAATCATATTTAATAATTTCTATAATGTATAAATATCTCTAAAGTGATTAACAAGTAACCAAAAAAGAATACACTTGGAATAAAGGAGTAAGTTTATCCTTCAAAAAATTAATCCAACATAAGTTTTTAACATAGTATCAAAGAAAGCTTACCAAGAATATTTTGCCATTTGTCAACATTATCAGTTCAAGAATGAAATAGTCTACATCTCTTGATTATGGTTTGAAATAGTCAGATAATACTATCTTACCGGCCAGGCAACCAGGTCCTCCCTATGCCAGATGTCAATCTCATGAGAGCCACGCCCTTTTACTGAGTACCAGTGTCCAACAAATATCTTCAGGTCAATGGAGACTCTAACATGATAGGGTACATCATATTCTCTGCAAAAATTGAAAGTTTCAAGAAAAAGAAAGTACTGAAACCACTCGATTAGATAGCTTTAAATAATTCATTAATTATAAAGCAAAGACAAACTGAAACTTATGGCATTACATTTAATTTTCTTTTAAGAAAATATATTTTATTTATTAAGGTAAAGGCAAAACTAATGCAAAATGACTAAATTTTTAAAAAAATAGAATGTAATGTAAAAAAATCGCATTCATAAATATTATTTCACCTCAGGTCAATTATATTTTCCATCTGATCTGATATTTTCTTAGATGTGCTTAAAGCCTCTTCACCTGCATAATGGCTGACAGAGTAAAAAATGGGCAAAATATAATCATGACACGTACAACACATAAATTGTCAATAGATTGGAAGAAAAAAAACTTCCAAATCACCTTATTTAAAATATTTTTTTTTAATATGGTGAAAATACAGAACGCAATTTTCATTGTTTAGTACTTAAAAGCAATTTCCAAATTTTAAATAATCACACCAACTAAATGCAAACATCTTATTTCAAAGAGACATTTGAACCTTATCAAAACAAAGAGGTCTACCAAAAATTAAAATTCCTTAAAATCATAATATAATAAATGGCTTCTCCAGGATTATTCTGATATCTGCAGACATTTTTACAGATTACTTTGACGAATGATTCAGCTTTATAAAAAGACTTTACATCACACTAAACAAAGTCAAATAATAATATCTAAAACTTAATCCAAGAATGCCAAACCTAGTCAGCATGGTTGTGTAGTCATCCAGGTTTTTCTCTCGCGCCTTGTTCTTCCTGACTGCTGGAAATATTTCCTTCCTAACTTTGATGAGATCCTCCGTGTTATAGAATGAAAGTTTGATGTAGGACCGCTTAAGTCCAACAAGGTGATTGGGCTGTTCAACAAGAATTAAATTTCCTAGTCAGGATTTAAGATATAATAGGAGCTGAATGGGCAGCTTTGAGGAGTGAAGAGTGTGCACCACCAAAACCCTCAAAGGCAGACCTAGGCTTACATGGATGATGGATTTACAGCAGCTGGGAATCCAATATTAAGAGACAATATTTTTTAAATATTATACTCTAAAGAGTAGCAATAGTAAGCCATTTCATATTTTACCACATTATTGGCTGGTAGTAAATGAACATGAAAAATGATTCACATAAAAAATAGAATTATTCGAATGGCTAATAGATCAATAATTTGTATCAACCGATAGCAATAACCTAGAGGTAATTTGAAAGAGATATTTACCAAATCTAAATCCTCTTTCAGTACTGTTTCAATAGTGGCAATTTTCCCTGAAAATCTTCTGCTTATAAAACTGGCTACTTCTCTTTCACACTCTGCCTTTGCAGCCACAAAAAAATAAGGCTTGAAAGGAAGTGTTGCCTATAATTTTAGGAAGAAAATAGAAACAAAAATGAATCATTTAAGAGTGCAATTACAATGATGTGGAACTTTCATAAGCATTTTAAATATGTGACATGTTAATCTTGCAGATTCACCTCTTTAGTGTAACTGATTTGGGTAACTTTGTTTTACATCAGCAGTGACTAAATATTGTCAACTACAGTAGAGCTATCCAAAAACTTATTTCTAAGCCAGCACACCTCTGAAAGCTACTGTCCTCTTATTGGTCACTGAGATCTTCTCCTCTAAGGTACTGTGAATCATTAATTTATTTTACTAATTTTTTTTTTTAAAAACACAAAAACAAGCTTTAGTTTCATTAAGACTTTAAAGTTACAATTTATAATCATAATTGTCATATTCTTTTTAAAAATTTAAAGAAACACAAGAATTCCTTAAAGGTTGCAAAAATTGACATAAGTAAAGCATCAGGGTCTGGAAAACAGATATCTATCAGAAGAGGGCAAGTAATAAAATTCCCCTAAACATCCCCCCCACCCCGGCAAAAAAATAGTCATATTATAATCCAGGGTAAATACCACAGGTTTTCCATCATGCCATATAATAAAAAATTATGTGCCAATATGATTGGCAGTTTATTGGCAGTTTAATAAAAAAAAAAACCTGAGATTTACCTTGAATCGACCACCGTCCTCTTGTAAGAAGTAGTAATCCACAGCACTAACCAGTCTCTTGTCTGCATCCAGAATGTCAGTCTGGAATTAGTCAATTATAATGTTTTAAATCATTTGAAAATAGTGGGTCTCAAATCTCACCAGTTTTGTTATGATTTACCTGAGGTTATTTTTTTTTTTTAAATATATGATAGAAATAGTTAAATTTATTTTAAATGGTCATGGAATGAAATGTGAAGCTTTAATCCAGCAAGATTAAAAAGTTGCAAGATGTTACTCTTAGTTTAATTTGAGCACCCTTGTATTTTAATATAAACCTGAAACAATATACCTGGTAATAGAAATAGCTGATGTGCCACTATACTAGACTCTTAGACTTTTTTTTATACTGTCTGTTCAAACTAAAATTGAATTAAGTTACAAAAAAGGGTCATAGAATAATTAATAACTTACTGGATGCATGTTGATAAGCCAACCAGTTTTCTCGGCTGCATCTTTGTAACGCTCGTAGCCAAATCTTATATCAATTTCATCATTGACAATTGCTCTCTTTAACCGTTTTTCTGTGGAATCTTCACGAGAGCTTCCAAAACAAAGTTAATGAAATTTTTTGTGTAAACAGTGAGAAACTTTAGCATTATACAAATAACTAAATTTATAATAGAGAAAATAAATAAATATTTTACAGTTAAAAATGTAACTGATTGCGAATTTAGCCATAAGGTTGCTAAAGAAATCATTTAATGTGTCTTGCACATATATATATATATATATATCTATATATATCTATATATATATATATATATCAAATGCAGGAAACTGTCTTCAAGCATAAGGTAATGTATCAAGTAGGGGTGTGCCGGATCCGTTTTTTCCAACCGGATCCGGATCCGGATTTTCTTATGCGAAATCCGCCGGATCCGGATTTTCTTATGCGAAATCCGCCGGATCCGGATTCCGGATTTTGGTACTATTGGTAGATACTTCGGTAAGTCAAGGTGGACTACTACTTTTTGTGTATGGGAATTCGCAATCGGCGCCAAAAAATCCGAGTTTTTAATTTTCCGATGTGTGTCTATTTATTATTAAATTAGTACTTTCGATATATATTTGAGTTCCGTTCCATTTGGATAAGTGTCTTACGAGAGACGCCATGTTTCTACGCGTTCGCAGCAGGTTATGCAGCTCGCTCAACCTAATTTCGCCATGGGGTTGGCCACGCCCCCCTTTTTAATGGCGGAAGTTGACGATACTTAGGAAATATTAATATATTATCACTATTTACATCAAAATAATTGATAACTTGTGTTTCAGAATGCATTTAAAGACATTTAAACTGGAATGTTTTAATTTGAGCTTTAACAACCCGGTAGAATCCATATTATAAATGATCAGAATTTACCGTGTGCAACACGTTGTCATTGGCAACCATTCACAGCCACTTGCATAACTGTATCGTAGTACTACCTCAGAGTTTCATTCATAAGAGTTTGCCGTGTGCAAAAACTATTAAACCATTGGTCAGGGAAAGCTTTAATTAATTATTCATGTGCCAAAGTTGAAAGTTTAAACTAAGTCTAAACAGTATTTTAGTGATAAGGCAGGGAATGCGTTGCCTTATATAAACTATATAGTCATTGCGCATGACGGGATTGGCGGAATGAGATCACAGAATGTGGAGATGCAGTCCATGTTAAAAAATGACAAACCAAGTCGTACTTTAAAAATTCATAACTTTAAAACTACAACAGCTAAAAATATGATTTTGGTGTTATAATTCTTTAAAAAATTACATCTTTTCAACTATGCCATTGGTTTATTTTTACAAAAAGTTTAAATTTTCTTATCAAAGTCCCTACACTATTGGCCACTATTAGCGGTGCTGACTCTAGCCTCTGGTATGTACGGAATATTAAACATTAAACAAGCTCAACGCTCGAAACAATCGATTAATGTATCGTGATCGTGTGGAATTCGGGAAAGAGAATTACTTTTATTTCAGATTATGATCCGGTGAGTCACAAAATCTGGCAAATTCCGAAATCCGGTATATTCCGGATTCCGGAATCCGGTTGTTCCGGATACATGTAAATCCGGCGGAACCGGATTTCACCGGATAGTGCAAAATCCGTCGGAACCGGATTCCGGACCGGGGTCCGGCACACCCATAGTATCAAGCAAATAATTTATAGGGCCTAGGCCCAGACATTCTCATGTCACTCATTCATTCTAAAACCTTTCATTACTACCCTGCTCATCTTGAGAGAGCTTTTGATGTTTTATTCCAATGTGTGAATTAAAGATTCTTTGGAATCTTTGTTTTTATCTTCATTAAAACACTGGAATTTAAGGTATATTATTTATAAGTTAAAATTCCCTTATCCTTAAGCAGCACCATATAAATCAAACATTTATTAAATCTGTTAGAAAATTAAAAATAGCATAGAGAACCCCTAGCTTTCTTGTGACTGCCATCAATAAGTCAATATCAAAATAACATACCCTCCAGTGTCTGCATTCTCGCCACCTTTTTCCGACTGGAATTTGCCAGTGTTTTGAAGCACCATCTATTATATGACGCTACCTTTACGGAGACTGAAGTGAACTCTGGAAATATACCATTTATAGATTTAACAGCTGTTTAAGGCAATAAGTTATAGTTATGATAACTCATATCTCAAACTATAGTTTTAATAGTCTTATAGTACTTTATATGCCTATTACGATTAATAAATAATAATTTGAAATACAAATAATTCAAGTTTATTTCTGAATATTTAGCATAAGCTAAGCTTATGATAAGCTTAATTATAGGTCATGGAAGTTCCCTCTGGTCAACCTCAGTCTATAGTATAGCTCTGTATTAGTATTCAAGGCTAATATTTAGAGATCATCCCGTGATGTCATTTGCGTGTTTATTATAGGCCTTGTTGCAGTGAATTAGGGTTTAGGTTAGGCTGAGGGATCGATTTAGGGTTCAGGTTAGTAGGTACTTCGATGAAGCAAGGGAGACTACTAAAAAATTTGTATGGGAAATAGGCGTCGGCGGGCGAAAATCCTAGTTTTTAATTTTTTGATAGTGGAACTATTTCATTCATAAAATAATTACTATATCCCAGAATTGTGTTCCTCTTCCGGCCTTTCGCTTTAGAGGACATCTTGGCCTACATTTTAATCAATTTCTTTTTCATTTAAAATCAGTCAGCTTGGAGAAAATCCTTGGTGAATATAAGGCAACTTCAACCATTAAAATTAAGTTGAAGTAAAAGACATGTCACTACCAAATTTTTTATGCATCTGGGACATGTATTGTTCTGTATGTATGCCAATTTTCACAGCAATATGTGTTTTACAAGAGACGCAATGCTTCTACGGGTTCACAGCAGGTCATGCAGTTCGCTCAGCCTAATTTTGACATGCGTGGGCCACGCCCCCTTTTTAATGGCGGAAGTTGCCGATACTTAGGAAATATTAAATTATTACCACTATTTACATCAAAATATTTGATAACTTGTGTTTCAGAATGCATTTTGAAGACATTTAAACAGGAATATTTTAATTTGAGCTTTAAAAACCAGGTAGAGTCCATATTATAAATGATCAGAATTTACGGTGTGCAACACGTTGTCATTGGCAACCATTCACAGCCACTTGGATAATGGCTGTATCGTAGTACTACCTCAGAGTTTCATTCATAAGAGTTTGCCGTTTGCAAAAACTATTAAACCATTGGTCAGGGTGGGAAAGCTTTAATTAATTATTCATGTCCCAAAGTTGAAAGTTTAAACTAAGTCGACCCTAAACAGTATTTTAGTGATAGGGGATGCGTTGCCTTATATAAAATATAATATAGTCATTGCGCATGACGCGATCGGCGGAATGAGGTCACAAGATGTGGAGGTTTTCGTCCATAGTAAAAAATACCAAACGAACTCACACTTTAAAAATTCGTAGCTCAAAAACTACTTAAGCTAAAAAGTTGATTCTGGTTTCATTATTGTATTTGAAATTTGCTCTAACTAACTGTATTATTTTAAAAATTATTTCAATTTTTTTTTATATTTTAATGATGTGTTTCTTTTTCCTCATTTTCTATTTCTGCTTTAAAAAAGGGTTGGTCGGTTGGGGGGGGGCCTCCCCAGAAGATAATTCTTTTCTGATAGCCAAAAAGTATAAGTAGTAGTAAGTTTAAGTAAGTGTATTGACACCACTAACGTGACAAACACCACAAACGGTGGACTCTAGTGACACACTCCGACTCCAGTGTTAACCGAACTTAAAAGCAGATCTCTAAAATAACGACACTCAACTCTCAGTGTTACAAATTACCTTTATTTATGATTAACGTTTCAAATGTATTTTTCTATTCAATACCTTGACTTATTTTGATTACGCATGCATAACTTATATTTCGGGGTTAGATGTAGACACCGTAGTAAAAATTAAAACGTCTCATTTGTTTACAAATATAACACTTTAAGAATAAGGCGGGAACTGGGACATCAGTCATACCAGTTTAAAATCGGTAATACTAAATTCCGATATAGATCGGTAACAATTATGTTTTAATTACTCTCGTACGCAGTGATTTTGAATCACAAAATGAAGTAAGCGTTCACTTGGATGCTTTATTTAAATGCATTTCGGAAAGTCTTGCGAAGCGTTTAAAATCTATCTTTGGAACCACATTTAATTTTAACAGTGGCCAAAATAAAAAGGTTGTTAAGTTGTTACGATTTAGACTAGAAGTGAACTAAACCAAGAAGCTAACCAGTGGTATGGCCAGGATTAGTGGCTCCCAGGACAGATCAAATTTTTTTTTACGCCTCTCTTTCCACGAAACAAAAACCTCTGCAGTGTGTCTGTCGAAAAGTAAGCCATTCCTATAACGAAAATTAAAGGCAAAGGGCCACCCGGAACGGACTTACCCCCTCCGCACCCCCATCATAAATAACGCTGTGGTTAGCTACATGGTGGCCAATAAAAAGTGATAACATCTCTTACAGTATAATATAATAACATTAACATTTGTTAACTGTATACATTTACTGATTTACTTATATACCTATAACTATATGATGTCATTATCATGACAATTTCCATTGCCCGTAAATGACAAAACATTATATTAATGCAATCATATTAAATAACCCTTTGCTAAGAGATGTTCTAACTTTTTTTGGGCCACCCTGTATAACTTCTTTAAATATCTTCATTGAAGAACTTGTGAACGAAATACAATCGCAATTATCTTATTTTACGTGTTAAATTATGTGTCCGATAATTTATAGGAAGCTTAATTTGTTAACTCATAATTTGTTCAAGTAAATCCATTTTCTCCTTGTGTAGCATTAATTATTGCGTTATTTGTCAAAACCTTTTCTGACAAAACAATTTAATTTTTAATAGTGGTAAGTTCCGTAACCACTGTTAAACATTTAACTTAAATGAGATTCTGTCGTTAAATGAGGCATGTTCAAATACTGATTTTCATCGATTTTAATTGTTGAAATAATTTCGCATTTTTACTATGTAATATTTCAGTACCAATCAATAGAATATAATAACTTTTATTCATTTGGTTTGTTGTCCTGTAGGCCAAATCGAGTAAAATTCTAATATTTGATAGGCTGAATTAATAGATTTAAAGATGACAAAGAAGAGAATGACGCGAAAGAGCAGGGGCCCATGCAACCTTTAGCCATGCTGTGGAAATGCTGTGGCAAATCCTGCGTAGTCGGATGTCGAAGGGCCAAAAAAGCTCAAAGCCTAAGATCCCCCAAAGGGTCAATACTGCAATGGACTTTGGTAAAAGTTAAGTGTTGACTTGCGTTGCTAGACCCGCTACATACATAGACCAACTTTTGTATAACTTAAATGTTGACTATCGTATGAAGATCGTTCCATTATTTTTTTTTTTAGCATTTTGTATGATTGTCTACAACGATTCTGTGTATCTTTCATTGGTTGCTTGTAAATGTTAATTTAAAGTGAAAATCCATTTCTTACCTGGTGTTAGTTTCAAATGTTTTTTTTTTTTACCTGAAGTTAGATCCAAAAGTTATTTTTTTTGTTAACCTGAAGTTAGATTCAAAAGTTATTTCTTACCTGAAGTACAATTCAAATGAAATTTTTTACCCAATTTTAGATGCAAGAAAGAATCAAAATTATATAATGCATTCTCAAAATTTCGAAGTTATTTTTATTTACTTTTGAATCTATGCATTTTTTGACGGACTGGAACATTTACAACCGTGATTTACTCCGTGGTAGGAGGCTAATGTTTGGTTAATTTTCAGAAATAATGCGTAAATATAATGTTTTATTTTATGCGCAAAATGTCGATACTTTTTCTTCATATTATCTAAATTAAATTCAGTAACTTATCGGCCATAAAATCAAAGCAAAGAACAAAAACGAAAATAAAGAGCTATGTGGGAAAAAATAATTCTAATGAAGTACACGATGTTTACTTTATTCCCGTTGTGTGTGAGCAGATGTAGAAGAACTGATAAGTGAGTAGATGTAGAAGAACTGATAAGTGAGCAGATGTAGAAGAACTGATAAGTGAGTAGATGTAGAAGAACTGATAAGTGAGCAGATGTAGAAGAACTGAAAAGTGAGCAGATGTCGAAGAACTGACAAGTGAGCAGATGTACAAGAACTGAAAAATGAGCAGATGTACAAGAAATGACAAGTGAGCAGATGTAGAAGAACTGAAAAGTGAGCAGATGTAGAAGAACTGACAAGTGAGCAGATGTAGAAGAACTGAAAAGTGAGCAGATGTCGAAGAACTGACACGTGAGCAGATGTAGAAGAACTGACAAGTGAGCAGATGTAGAAGAACTGAAAAGTGAGCAGATGTAGAAGAACTGACACGTGAGCAGATGTAGAAGAACTGACAAGTGAGCAGATGTAGAAGAACTGACAAGTGAGCAGATGTAGAAGAACTGACAAGTGAGCAGATGTCGAAGAACTGACACGTGAGCAGATGTAGAAGAACTGACAAGTGAGCAGATGTAGAAGAACTGACAAGTGAGCAGATGTAGAAGAACTGACACGTGAGCAGATGTAGAAGAACTGACAAGTGAGCAGATGTAGAAGAACTGACAATTGAGCAGATGTAGAAGAACTGAAAAGTGAGCAGATGTAGAAGAACTGACACGTGAGCAGATGTAGAAGAACTGACAAGTGAGCAGATGTCGAAGAACTGACACGTGAGCAGATGTAGAAGAACTGACAAGTGAGCAGATGTAGAAGAACTGACAAGTGAGCTGACGTAGAAGAACTGACAAGTGAGCAGATGTCGAAGAACTGACACGTGAGCAGATGTAGAAGAACTGACAAGTGAGCAGATGTAGAAGAACTGACAAGTGAGCAGATGTACAAGAACTGACACGTGAGCAGATGTAGAAGAACTGACAAGTGAGCAGATGTAGAAGAACTGACAATTGAGCAGATGTAGAAGAACTGAAAAGTGAGCAGATGTAGAAGAACTGACACGTGAGCAGATGTAAAGAACTGACACGTGAGCAGATGTAGAAGAACTGACAAGTGAGCAGATGTAGAAGAACTGACACGTGAGCAGATGTAGAAGAACTGACACGTGAGCAGATGTAGAAGAACTGACACGTGAGCAGATGTAGAAGAACTGACACGTGAGCATCCTACATCGAAGTTGCCGCGGTAAAAGGCGTGCGATGTCTAATCATTCCCTGTGATTTGTTGATTGCCACACACACACAGACACACAGAGCAAAGTTTCACAAGTAAAAGTTCTTCTAAAATGAATTGGGTAGTCATGTCATTGAGGCCATGTCCATCACTCCGGCCATTAGTTTGGTAACCTGCAAAATAATTAAAATCAGCTCCCGGTACTCGTCGATATGATCACTGCACTGGTAACGCAAAAAAACAAACAAAAAACACACAAAAAACCTGTCCGTCTGATTGACACACCCTTCCCTCCCCCCCCCCCCCAAAAAAAAAACACAAAAAAACAACAACAAAAAACACACGAACAATTCACTTCTTGTAGAGTAAATTTTTGAAACTGAATACCGTGTAAACGTGAAAATT